>PVJX010002973.1:8491-116903 GCA_004027295.1 Dolichotis patagonum | reverse complement strand
ATTGCCAAGAAGAGGAAGAAATGGGAAGACGTTGGTCAGAGGCTATAACATGCAAGATACATAGAATAAACAAGTCTAGAAATCTAATGTACAACATGAGGACTACAGCAACTAAACTGTACTGAATGTGAAATGGATACTAAATGAGATGCTAGCTGTTTCACACACACACACACACACACACACACACACACACACAGAGGAAAATATATAAGAAGACAAACATGAATTTGCTCCGGTATGGTAACCTTTATTATTATTATTAGTCACCCTAACATAATGTTATATACCTAACAATACATAATAAAATTTATTTTAAAAATAACCAAGCATATCTGAAGAATAAAGCAAATAGAACTTTAGAAACAGCATTGTTAT
This sequence comes from Dolichotis patagonum, assembly GCA_004027295.1. Lineage (NCBI taxonomy): Eukaryota > Metazoa > Chordata > Mammalia > Rodentia > Caviidae > Dolichotis > Dolichotis patagonum. Next base: position 116,525 of record PVJX010002973.1, on the reverse strand, counting down.
GATGTCATTATTTTTACTGTAAGCATATTTTAAAAGAAAGATTAAATATATAGAGAAATCAGACTCTCAGTGGGATGGATTTAATAGCAGATTAGATATAGAGGAAGAATGTTTCTAAAGAAATTATTACCTCCTCCCTGAACACACTGGGTCAAGCATAGGATAATTCTAGACATTTCTGTTCAAAGAAGGTGAAAACAGACCTTTCAATGGAAATCTAAAAGCCTGCCGAGCACACTTTCTCAGTTTTCTATGGTTCAGGGCTCCACCCTTGGTTCATCTAGCTCCAGGATGAATGGGGTTGGAGCTGAGTAGTGTTTTCAGTCTGTATCCTTGCAGCAGAATTAAGGGATCTGGGAGCTAACTCTTCATTTGTGCTCAATCTCTTTCTTAGTCACTGCTAGCTGTGTTTTGATTTGCATAAAATCTCAAGAATGTGAGTCTTTTGCCTATATCATAGGCCAGGAGGCTCCTCCACAGGTTATTCTTAGATAAACCTCATCTCTATTTTTAGCTTCCACTGAGATGACGTCAAGGATCTAGGGTTACATATCTAATCTCTTCAAAGAGCATTTTGTATGACTAAATGTTGTGATTTTCAGATCTCCCTCAAATTTTAGCAGGAGTTGAAGATTCCTATCTACAGTCTTTCTAGTATATATTTTCCTGTCATTAAATCTCTTCATCTTGAAAGTCTTTTGCAATTTTAAGTAAGCTAAAGATCTGTTAATTCACTGTATCTTTCAAAGCAATCTAGGATTTTTCTAGCAAGCTCTTTAAAATTCTCCCATATTCCACCCACTGCTTATCAGTTTACAGACTTTTCCATGTTTACTGTAGCTCCACCCACTTCTAGCTACTATGTGTCAGCTTCCTATAATAAATTACCAGAGGGATAAAATGATATTCATTATTGACAGTTCTGTCAGTCAAAATTTCAGCAGGCTCATCTAGGTACTTTCCACAGCGTTTACCAAGTGAGGAGCATTTTGACTGGCCCTGGATAAGGGAGAGAATGAACTTCCAGCTCCTTCAGGTTTTGGCAGAATTCACTTCTTGCCAGGATTCCCTTGTGATTCTCCTATAGCTTCAAAGTAGCAAAGACAGTCAAATCCCTTCCACGCTCTGGTGTCTTTTAGTTTTCCCGCCTGCCGTTTCTCTCAGATGTCTTCCTCTGCCTTTCTCATCTGCTTTCAAGGGTTCACATGGTTACATTTCTGAGCCTTCTGATATTATTCATGACAGGCCCCTCACCTAGAGCTCAACCGATCAGAAACTTTAGGGTTTCTGCGACTCCAAATTTCATCTTGCCATGGACAGCAGCATTACTGTGGATGGGAACACCATCCTACAAAAGGCACCACAGCCAAAATTCCCCATTTGACGCTGAGCACAGCAGATGGCATGACTTTCAGTCACAGCTATATTATGATATATAATATATTATTGTGCTATTGCTAAAACAGGAGAAAAAACTAGAAACTATTAAAAGGACCACTAATTTGCTGCTAGGTAAATCTGTTTATAATTCAAAAAATGGATTAATACATAACAATGAAAGACAAAAGAATAAACTGTAACAAAACTACAAAAAAAGTACATCAGTGGTCCAGCATGGTGGCAGCACGTGGTTGTAATCCCAGCACTCGGGAGGCTGAAGCAGCAGGATCACTGTGAGTTTGAGGGCACCCAAGGCAACACAGCGAGTTCAAGGCCGGGCTGCACTACATAGCGAGTCCCTGTCTCAACAAAATAAAATAAAATAAAATAAAATAAAATAAAATAAACAATAAAATCGATACAGCATTGAAAAACATGAATATACTACATGTATAAAATATACCAGTGGTTCTAATAACCTATTTTGAGAAAAAACATATGACAAAAAAATAAAAATTAACAATTTCAGTTATGTTAGTTAAAAATTCTGAAAAATACAACACATTTAATATTATGTTCACCTGGTAAATGTCTTCATTTTTCACAGCCTGACTCAAATGCCACCTCTCTTGCACCCACACCTAGAGTTCACTCCTCCTCTCTCTCTAGATTTTAGACACTCCTACACCGGTACCCTGTGATCTAGAAATAGAAATCACATCCAGAGTTCCACATAGCTCAGTTTACACCCTGCATCTAGCCATTAGTGACTCTGACTTTAAACACGTTGTTTAACCATTTTGAAATTCAGTTTCTTCATCTGAGAAATCACGATGATAATACGGTTTTAAGGCCCACATATGTAATAAACATAGCACAGAGCAAGTATTCAATAAATTATAGTAGTAACTATGTGTTTACATGTATCACTCACAAAGTAGAGCAATAAATTCCACAAGGGGAAGCATTATGCATTGTTATTTCTGCCAGCCTGAACATACCGGTGTCTAGCACTTCTCAGACATTGTCTAAATATCTGTTGAACTGAATTGCATTTAAGAGAGCAATTTCAGAGGAACCAGTAGTAAGATGACCTCCATGGAGCCTCAACACTGATTAGTTCTCTATGGTGAATGGGATCTGACAACCACAGAATGTAGTGATTCATTAAGAATTAGTCCATGACACAGAATGTTAGGCAGCTGAAAAGGAATAATGAGAACCGTACTTTGTCTGCAAAGGTAATGGAATTAAGGGATAATCTTGACTATAAAATCTATCAACTTGCATATGGTTTGAATGAATCTTGACCCAGCAACAAATTCCCAAAGTGCTGGGGTTATGGAGAAGATACAGGGTCTCACAAAAGTTAATGCTTAAAGGGGTAAAGATAAGTCAACATCTTTTCCATGCCAAACTAACCTATTTCCATTGGAGCAAAAACAACTTACAGAAAATCTTCTGGATTCATTATTTAAGAAACTAAATTTTTAAATGTTAATGTAATTATCAGAGTTACCCTATGGCACAGAGAAGTATTAATGCAAATTATCTACTATAATCTTATAACCTCTTATATCAAATAATTAATGGATAAGAGTTCTATTTATACTTGAATGATGCAAAGCAAATGACTTAGAGGTTGGAAGGGAAATAAATCATACAAATACTTGTCTGAAACTAGCTTTGGCAGGGGAATGTAAAACTTGTGATACTGAAATAGATGTGTAAATATTTGTTACTCATGAACATCACTGGTTTTTAACCTAAGAAGTAAACTTAACGTAAAATTACAATTTCTGTCAGGGTATAAATACTTTTTAAATCCCATTGATACTGTTTTATATCTGGACAGTAAGACCCTAACATATGAAAAGGATAGTCAAATGGGTATCATGATATATTAATAGAAATAAAGTTTTGTATCTTAATTTATAGGTTCAAATAGCAAAAAAAAAAAAAAAACCCACTAAGCTTTGTAGAACTTCACTGTAAATAAAATGATTAACTTACTTATTGTGTAACAGGTATTTATGGCATTATCTAAGGATCTGCAAGGCTTGACAAACACACCATCCAGGCTCTATAAGATAATAACTTTTAAAAGATGACTTGAGTGCTTATCCTTTTGTAGGTACTATACTAGGTAGTGAAGGTACAAAACTGAAAAGCAAATACTCTGTGGACACAATAGGAAGAAAATCAAATACCCAATGAAGATGCCATAACTGATGCAGATACTGACACAGAAATAGTAAAGGGTAATGAGTACCACGGTCAAGGATGATTAAGGTGCTGGAAAAACACCAAACAGGACATAATCTGGTCTTCAGAAACAAGGAATATTTAGCACAGAATGTGACAGAAACTGAGTCTATGAAAAATAGATGTACCACTGGAAGTGTGATAAGGTGTAGAAGTGCTGTCATATAGTTGAATGCGTCACCTCGTACATTCACGTATTGGAACCACTATCACCAATGGGACAGTGCTGGGGGACGGGGCCTGGGAAATGTTTGCAGGGCTGTACTGTCAGGATTGGGCTAATGGGGCTATGGGAGTTTTTAAGGAAGTAGTTTCTCTTCCACTCTCTGCCATTCAACACTGCTTGTCCTCTGACTTCCCATAGGGTAAGGGTACAGTAAGAGATCCCTCATCAGGTGCCAGCAACTTCATCCTGGATTTCTCTGTCTCCAGAAGTGTGCAAGGGAAAAAAAAGAGTCTGTCCTTTCTTTCTAAAACACCTCTTTCAGGCATTCTTTCAAAGCAGCACAAAACAAACACAAACACTTTCCAGACTAAGGGATCAAACAGTACTGTGGGAATTTGGTCTACAGAAGGAAATGTAATAGCAGAAAGCATCTGCGTTTGGGAATATTATCATGCACTGCTGAGCCTCCAGTGCTATCTTAAAGAATCGATACTAAAGGTTCTGGAGGTCAAGATGTCCAAAAAGGGCAGGGAAACTGAATTTCATTTCTGATACCAGAAAGACCATAGGAGTTGCTACACAAACAGGACCAGTGCAGACTGAGACCACAGTCATTAATGCCAGTTGTCAAATCGTCCTTTGTAATGGCTGATACATTGTGTCAACTTGAGAAGTCTAGAAGCTTAACTCAGTAACTCAGCAGCTTTCCATCCTGGGTCACAGAGATGGTGTGGGTATAAAGGACTCCCACTCCCCAGGGTGGGTAGCCTGCATACAATAAAAGGGAAACGGAAAGGACTGATTGCTGGTTCTTCTAAAGAGCTCCAGTCTTTGCCTTCAGCTTAGACATTATCTCCTGGCTTCTGGGGCAGACTGTTTGGCTTCTGCCTGGAACTTGAGTCTTTGGTGTAGATTCTTCAGCATTCCATCGCAGATCCACTGATACAGACTTGCATAGAACAAGACAGTGAGCTTCCTCATCCGACTCTGTGGCTGATTATCATAAGCCAATCTTTTAATTTCTTATACACTTGTATATCTTGTGTTATATCTGTTTCTCTAGTAAACCTGACTGATACACCATCTAAGTAAGAAGGGCTGTTGCCTGTATTGGTCAGATATTCTACTGAGATCCATCTAGGGTCCTGCAGGGCTCAGATCACATGTATGCAGAGACGCCAAAGATAAGGACACTAAAGAGACTACCAAGCATAGTGCCAGGGGTCAGAGAAGCTTGCAGACATGACAACAAATCACATGAAATACCTGGAAGGAAGTGAAAAAGGAGGGGAAAAATAAATCACAGGTACTGTAGGTCTCGTGTGGATAAGGGGAAATGTAAACATAAATGCAAAATTGTTGACCTATTCACTGTAAAATAGAATTATTTCAATGGGTTAGTGATGAATCTGTAGAGATTTCTAAAAAAAAATAAGAAATAAGAAATTATATCATCTTCTGAGTGTTACTATGGTTTTAACAGAGTATGAGCTGGTTTTAATTAAGAGTTAAATACAAAATATACCAGATTGCTTTAAAACACAAGCTGCAGGGCTAACAAACTGACACGTGGCCATAAAATGTTGCTGTGGCATGTGTGTGGATGTTCACACCAAAGCTTTACGCAGTCATAGGTAGGTTTTTTTCAGAGGTGGCTGAATCCAGAGTGTGTGATGTTGGAATTAGGGTGATTACTGAATCACTCCACTGATTGGTTTGGCACCTGCCCTAATCCCAGTATCGCAGAGAGAGTACAAAAGGGGCAGAAAGAAGCTGCTAAGGTCCCTTGCTTGCTTGTTTTAGCTGTCTGTTTGCTTGTCATGAACTTTCACTCCTCTGGCGCTTTGCCATCCTGCCTTGGAGACAGCCATCTGTGGTCTAAACCCTCTACAAACTATAAGCTAAATAAACTTTTCCTCCTTTAACTTTGAGTGTTGGGTATTTGTCTCAGCAACAAGAACAGTAATTAAGACAGATGTCAAAAGACCCTCTTCAAACATCAACAATGAAACATCAAAGCTACATAACTAGACTTATAGATAAAAACTCCAACATATAGGTGACAAGAAAAATCACTTTTAGCATATGTTTACCCCAGAGATCTAATTACGTGAGGAAAGAATATCATTTCTAAAGGTAAAAAGATCCATCTAAGTACAGTTTTTCAAAATCAAGAATTCTTTTAAATCTGATACATTTATCTTCCTATACTATATGCTCCCTAAATTATCAATAAAATGTCATTTCTAGAATTGAATAAATCAGTATTGCAAAATGAAAAATACTTTGTTCAGTGTTAAGATACATTATACACCACAAAATTGGAATTGTAACTTTTGTTTAAAATCTGAAATACTGTGCTCATCAAGAGATCCATCTGTTACCCTGCAATTTTTAACTTGTAATTAAATTAAATGTGATCTCATTTTACAGTTAGAATATAAATGTTGACATTGAGAGAAAAGCAAGATGGTTGTTATTATGGTACTAAATCATGACTACAATCAATGATTGAATACACAGATTTTCAGTAACAAAAACAAAAACTGCTCATGAACTCTGGAGATTGAGATTTTTCTTTGAAAGTAAGTATGGAATAAAACAGCATGATCCTAGCTCTTACAGGCTATCTATGTCAAAAATGGGTTGAGGAATTAATTTACCGTGCATTGGTATGTCAGATCTATATGTTTTTTTTAACAGAAGCATTAGGTTAGCATTATTAAAGCTACATTTTGCATTAATAATGAAGTAAACCACCTGTGTGGCAAGGATTTTAAAATCTGAACATCACATTCCTAGTCTGAGAGACATGTATATTATGACAGAAGACATATTTAAAATAGTAAACAACAAAAGACATACAAATATGACTATAATTCTAGAATATTAGATTAAAAATATTTATTGAATTCTTACCATTTTCAAGGGACAAGAAGTCCCTACAATACAGGGAATACAGTTTCTTTGTAAGTCTCTGCACAATTGCTATAGGAAGGAAGGGACGGGGGAAGTATTCGGCCCCTCACTGCATTCAAGAGGGCGGTGCAGGTGTTCTGCTCCAACATGCTGCGGAACCCACATGTGTCCTCTCACTCACAGAAGAACTCACACGAATAGAAGAGGAACAACCACTGCTGATCCCTTTGTTGTTTTGTTTTATGGGTTTTCTTTCTTTTTCTTTCAGTTTTTGTTCTTAAATAGATCTGCTTAAGGAAGGGAAATATCAACTTTTAAACAAACAAAGACAACATGAAAGGAAGGGCAGTGAGAACTTTCTCTGTCGTGCTGGGAGAAGTTGCCACCTGACAGGGAGCTACAGATAGTGTATTTACGAAAAAGAAAACTCAATACATTCATTCAAATGACTAAAAACACATATTGAAAGACAGTTATATTTGAAAAATCAATTCACTAAAGATCCCTGTATGTCTTCAGTCTTTCATCTGTTTTAACTAAATGTGAGGAAAAGTTGAGATCCAATGGGTCTGTTTCCACATTTACTGGGAAGGTCCAGTCAGTACTGTTCTCAAAGCAGACAGTGAGCTGCTTAGATTGTTGAGGGGTTCTTTTTTGTTTGTTTTTGTTTTTGTTTTTTTCACTTGACAGGATTTCTTCAGTGGGTCTCCTGCAGTCTACCTGTACTGAAAATGGTGCCACAACACAATCAAGGCTAATATTCACAAAAGCTTTTGAAATCAACAGATAATAAATAAAAATACTAACAGTGTGTCTAAACCTTCCCCTTTGTATCCTCCAAGGAACATGGGAGGCATCCACAGAGAAACACTAAAAAAAAGCCCCAGAAAATTCAACATCACTAGAGCTAAAGGACAGTCATCTTGCAGGGCCGAACTGAAGAAATGACAAGGAAGTATGAAACTGTCATGAAGTTTTGATGTCACTACATTGTATATTCAAAACAATGAGCTTCCAGATTTGGGACAGGGGATCCTACTATACTGATTTAACTCGTTCCAAAATTAGGTGTAGATTTTTTTAATCCTTCCAGAAGACTTCCTCTATTTACACAGTGCAGGCTCTGTGTTGGTGAACAGTTGAGTATCGTCTAGCTCAGGAAAAGGCAGCACACTGGGAAAAGATAACAAGAAGGAACTGCATCCTTGAAATGAATCGCCAGAATCAGCATTCCCTGAATGTCCTCTCACAATCCAGAAATATTCTTCTACTGTATTATTACTGTTTTCAGTAACTACTATTTTTTTTTAAGTTTTAACTCACTTTCTACTGAGTATAATTGACAAATAAAATCATATACATTTAAGGCATACAACATGTTTTGAGATACATATACACTGTGAAATGATTACCACAATCAAGCTAATTAACACATCCATCAGTGCCCATACTTATAGCAATCCTTCATTTCTCCCACTTAGAAACATTTGAAAGTAGCATGAATCAAAACAAAAAATATTACAAAAAGAAAAATGTGCTCGTTGTCTCACTTCAAGACAGATTACAACAATTAAGTGAACACCATTCTAAAATTGCTTGATATCTCTATACATTAATATACTTTTTAAAATAAAAACTGGAACCACCATATATACTTTTTTGTGACCTGCCATTCCATTTAACAAAGTGTAGTGAACAACTTTCATCTCAGTGAGTTCATATCGACACCATGATCTCCTACCTATATAATTAATAACTTTTTTTCCATACCCCATTACCCTTCTTACAGCTCTTTATTTTATTGTCTAATAATAGTTTCCCTTCTATTTCCTGAGTGTCTATTTTTGATTCTACATACTGGGGAAGACATGCAATATTTGTCTTCCTGAATACAGCTTATTTCACTTCACGTGAAGATCATGAGTTCTGTTTTCCTACAAATGATGTAGTTCCATTTTTCTTTACTACTGAATAATGCTCCACTGTGTCCATACACCATATTTTCTTCAGCCGTTCATCTAGGGACAACCAAGTTGGTTCCATAGCTTGACTGTTGTGAACTGGGCTGCAATAACCAGGTTTACAAGTTTCAATATAAATTCCTTCTGATATATAACAAGGAGTGGTACATCTGGATAAAAAATAACTCTATTTTTAGTTAAATTTGTTTTTAAATTTTTGTTATCCTAAGCAATTTTTGATATTCTAAGTAGTATCAACTACTATGATATTTCTGAGGTTTAAAATTATTTTCAAAGCTAAATACAAATAATTTTTTATTGAAGGCAATATATTGCTTTGGCTAAACATATGAGCTTGGAAACCAACCAATATCTACTTGTATCTAGGTTTCTCCAGAATCCTGGAGTCAGTTGTTTCCTCTGTGAACAAGGATCACAACCCCTACCTAGCTTAAAATAGTACTTTGAAGGTTAGTATAGTACTGTGAATGTAAAACAAGCAAACAAGTAACTGGCACTGTGTAACAACTCAATCAACTCAGCCATTGGCATTATTTAAAAAGTCATTCAGGGCACCCTTTCATTTGTGATTATACTGTGATTATAATTTGGTTCTTGGATGTTGCCCTAAAACCCATAGCTAAAGGGCCTACTTGGAAGCTTGTGAAGCTACTGGAAAGTAATGGAACTTTCCCAGAGTGTAAGCTCATATATGAAAATGAACTGAAGAAAGTGGGTCAGATAAACATCATTTACTAAATTTCCATTATACTAAAGTTTACAAGTTTGCAAGACATAAGAAAATGTACTAAAAGTCCTTGTATAGCTGGTCTTAGGAGAATATGCAGTGTTTCAGACTGGCACTCCCAGAGGTAGAGGAATGTTTTTCTCTAAATTCATGAAGCACCCAACATCTCCCTGAAATATAACCAGGAGCTTAAATTTCAATGTGTTTAACTTTATGACTACCACCAATGTGTACATACATTTGTTTAAGCTTTGCAAATGAAAGAATATAAATAAATCTTAACATTGAATTTGAGGTTTTTTTGCAGTTACAGAACATAATTACAACACTTGAGAAATTTAAGACTTTTCCAATGAAGTAATAAAATTATCTTAGAAAACAAAAATTAATAAAAAATAGAACTCTAAGTCACTTGCCCAATTTGGTTATTCAAGTGCCTACTAAGAATATGTATAGTGTTGAATTTACATAACGCAGTCAAGTTTGGTTTAATATTATCCCTTCCCTGAGCTTGTTGAATTCCCAGTTTAACAGACAAGACACAGACGGGTAAGAAAAAACGGAGGGAGAGAGGTAACATATGAGGGAAGGAGGGAAAGGAGTACAGAACAATGGGTAGAAGTGGGGAAGAGATTAGTAATTTGATTTTAAAAGTCTTTCCTAAAAGATATTGCCTATTTTTAATAACAACAATATTAATATTAGCCACTCTAAGTGTTTTTAAGTTCCAAGGTTCTCCATGACATCTATTATGTAAGTATTACTATTTCTTACAACATAAGGTGTTTCAACTGGAGCTGAAGGATTTAAAGTACTCTGCTCAATGTACAGACACAATAAATTATAAAACCGAGGTCTTAAATCCTCCAAAGCTTATGTATGCTCACCTCCATTACAGTGGCTCTAGATCAAACTCTTCATGACACACATGTGAGCCACAAATTCAGGAACTTATACTGTAGTTTAGGTCTTATGTGTCCCCTCAAAAGTTCACATGCAAAAAAGCTTAGTACTCAGGGTGGCTCAGTGGGGAAGTGATGGAAACTCTCAGGGGCCTGGCAGACACAGTAGGAGACCTTCAGATTACTGCAGGTGTGACCCTCACAGGAACTAATGGGACCTGGCCCCTCCCATCTTTCACTTCTCAGTCATAACATGAGCAGTTCTACTTTATCCAGGACTCTGGGGAATGAACGGTTGCCCCCCTACAAGACCCCAAAGCAACAAGTCCAACTGGTCATAGACTAGACCCTCTAATACTTAGAACTGAAATAAGTATTTTCTAAATTGATTATCTCAGGTATTTTCTGTAGTGTTGAGAAGGTGAATAGTATAGGACAGATGTAAAAACACAACATTGCATAGCAACCTAAGGGCTGGGGATATAGCTCAGCAGCAGCGTGCCTGACAAGCATGAAGTCTTGAGTTCAATCCCTGGTATCAAAAAAATTTAAAAAATAAGAAATTGCATAGCAACTGAGTGGCACAGGTGGGAATAAAACATCATCTCTGATTCCTTCCACTAAAGACATTAGTGTATAAAATATCATTCTGATTTGCAGGGAATTTAATAACAGATGACTGAGGATAAAAATTTTTCTTGAAGTTGACTATATTTTCACATGCACAAAGTAGCACTGTACTAATGCCTTTTTTTTATCCTGTCAGCTTTTACAGTATAAAGCCTAGCTATTCCCCTAGCCTTCTCCCTTTGTCCTTTCACATGACATTGCATCTCTGTGTGCACTCACAGGAACCACACAGCCTTCAGGACAAGGCCACATTTCTGTCAGATCTTCAAGCCAACACTTACAGGAGAGTTTAAGTCAACAGTGTAATTTCTAAACTTCCTTTCTGATATGTTCTCCTTTCCACAACTCTCTCGCTGAGTTTCAGAACCCACTTGGATCTGTCTCAAACCCTGTGTCAGTTAGGAATCCTAGATCCATTAGCTCCAAACTGGGCTGATTATCATCTGCCAACAAGTCCCGGTCACTGTACTCTGCACAGCTGTAAGGACACCCCACGTGCTAATCCATTTTGGATTTCTCCTCCACCCACAACTGCCTAGGATGGCAAAGTGCTATTGCCAGCCCATAAGTAACAAAGAGCTCAGTCTTTCTCTACTCTACTACTTTAGCCAAAACAGTTCATCACTCAGTTACCCCAGGTTCCTGCTCCTCCCCAGAGTAAAAACCTACTTTCTCATCACTAGTGCAGGGCTTCTTGCCCCATCTTTTTATACAGACTCAATCATGCCTGGCTGAGAGCCAGAGGAACACGAAGCTCTATTACTTGATGAACATAATAAATGTTTTCCCTCAAATGGAGAGAATGGCAATCTTTCTTCAACTGGTGCTGATTCCAGCATTTGAAAAAGCTTTGCTGAATCCATCACTGAGATCCCTAAAGATAGACAAAGCAAGACTCTGACAGCATCACACAGAAAATTGGATACAATCTCACAGCATGAGAAAACACACTGCTGAGTGGGAATAATGCTAAATAATAATGGGACGCTCTAAAGAGAGGAGCTGATGAATCATAGGAAGGCAGAGTAAATGCTGCAGACAAATTAAGTAGCACAAGACTCATTTTAGAATAGCTGAGGGAAAAGACCAAAAGTGTACGGTGGAATTAGAGTATGAGAAGTGCATTTGTGCAGAGCTCGAAGCCAAGGGAACAGACTGGTAGAAACTGTGGAAATCTTGATCTGGTATTAAAAAATAAAATTAAGGACACCAAGTTCAAATTATTTCACTTTAGTTCTTCCAATATATTTAAATAATACTAATTTTCATTTTCACAGTCAAATGAGACAATCTAATTTTAAAATGGCAACAATACAAAGCAGAGAAGTAAAACATCTTAAATTTGAATTCAAATTTTGATTATTTAATAAAGCACGAGGCTGCACACAAGAAACCACTTTTTCTTTGCAGCAAACCTAGCGCAGCTGTCAAACACTTGATTAATAACAAATAATTTAGAACTCCAGTTCGTTTCCTTTAAATCTCCAAATTTTAGTTATCATTAATTTAAAAACACTACCTCTGAGGAGATATTACAGCATAATTGCATTTAATAAGCTGGAAGAAATTATCCTGAATACCTTATTGGAAAATAATTTAAACTAGGCCACTTAAAAAGATGAAAACAAAGGAACATTTTGAATAATTCAGAATATAAATGGGAAACTAACTGGAAAATAAATCGCTAATCTAAAACAAAGTAGTAAATAAGAGCTCTTATCAGTTGGATAATGCTGTTTAACATGTGGAGCATCAGAAGACTTTAAATTCAAGATAGATGAGTGGATCTGTTTCACTGTGGGGGGACTACCTGCCTCCGGAGTTGTATTGGACTGCAGTTCAGAAGCCTATACCCACCTGGATAGGGAAGCTCTCCTAACTCCTTCACACGGTGCAGTGGGAGCACTGTAGCAGGAAGGGTAGCAAACTCTGTTTCTATCTCCAGCCTCATAGGCCCCATCATGGCGAGCGAGCAGTAGGTGTTTGGTGACGACTGCTCTTCCACGTTATCTTTAACTAAAAGGGGAGACTTCGGCCACAAAAGGCTCACTGAGAGGAAGAGGAGGACCGGGGGAGTTTATAGGAACTAAGGGAACACACACGTCAAATCTAGACCTTTAACACCTATCATTTCACCCAATGTGAAGGACCTCATTTCTGCTGTCACTTTCACTGTTTTTAAGTTTTGTGCAATTATTTCCTATTTTATGTCAGCTTTAAGAGTTGTCACCCAGCTTACTATCAGAGGGAAAAAAGCAAATTTCCTGACCTTGTGCCATCAATATTCTCCCTGGCTCATGCCTTCCATTCACTCTTGCACTGAAATAACCCTTGCCTCCCCACCTTCGCATATAGCCTCACCATCTGCGTGTTACACCGATTCAGGAACAAAGTCAAACACATGGGAAAGGGTGCCCCTGAGCAAGGATGAATGTGGAGCCCAGAACAGTCCAGGGAGAGCACCACCTGCTTTGAAGGGCTGCTTTGACATGATGGGCAGATAACACTCTCAGATGACAGCATTTCCCTCAACCCAAATGTGCTTTTGCAAACAAAAAGCATGAACAGTTTTGACCTTTTTCATGTGGAGCTGAGACAAGGAGCAAGTGTTACTCAAGAGGCATCTATCTTCACTCTAGGCACTTAACTTCATGCTTAACATCAGGTTCCACTGGAACTTAACTGTCAATCCACACCACCTTCTTCCAATTCACACCTCTCTCAGTGCTCAAGTTTTTCACAAAAGTCAGTCTTTTCTTGAGCAAGCCGGTGAGTGACTATAAAATTTCTCCAACCTACTGTTTAGCCATTCAGGTGACAACACATGAGTAGCTCACTGGATGCTTTACATAACAAAGCCAAATGCCCTCCCATTAGCAAACTATTTATATTCCGGTTCACTCTTCTATTTGTGATGAATCTTTCCTATTTGACTTTCCTCTCTCAGCACTTTCTTCTGTTCTATTTACCTTAAGTATCTCATTTAATTACCTTCCATTGTGCAACTCCTACAGTTCTGATTGTCTTCCTCTCTTTTGTAGCTAGTCTCTGTGCTACCCTTAAGCCCTACATTTCATTACCCACTCTGCACTTGCCTAGCTGAGCTTTCTCTCAGAATTATCTAAGTCTCCCACTGCTCAATCAGCCCGGTTTTAAACCTTTTCTTGTTTATATACCTGAAAGACTATTCGGCAAGGTCAAAGACGGAATAAAACATTAGTTATGTACATACTCTTAAAAATGAAAGGTGTATTTTTCCATAAGAGATATAACACTGACACTTTCAATAGTTACGTAAATTTCAAAATCCCCTACCAATGAAACACAGCACGCAGATCCCTATCACTTGAAGGGGTTAGCAAACTGCCTCCTCACACTACCCTATCCACAGCCAGAGTTCAGCAAATTCCAAAATCCATCTCATCCTTTCTCATATGGAAAATGACCATGACTCAACTGCCAGTCAATGCCCCCAATCTTTCACATTCTTCCAATCCTTATCCTAGTATCAGATGCTAAGAGGTGTTTGTTGGTGTTGTCTAGTGAAAATTTTCAATCATTTGACCAAGGGCCACAAACTTATGTTATATTTGATTTACCAGGAGCCCAACCAATATAATATCAACTTCCTAACGTACTTCAAAATAATAGAATAGAATTTTATGTATGATAAATAGAATAGAACTTTATTATTTTCACTGTGACAAATTATTTGTAACTTAACAGTGTTCTGAACTTGGAATTATGATTTCCTTTTATAGAGAAAATAAGAGCAATGAGAAATTTCAGGAAAATCATCAATTTAAACATATGAACGGCAATTCATAAAAATCTTTCTATTTGTTGCTCTGACCTGAAATGAAAAGTTGATATTTTATTTGCTTTTTTGTCTTAAAGTTAAATGCGCTTTTAAGATAGTGTAGTATATATCAATATTCTTTAACAAAAAAAAAAAAAAGGGGAAACAGAGCATGGTAATGACAAGCCTATCATCCCAGCTATTCAGGAGGCTGAAGCAGGAGGATCATAAATTCCAGGTCAGTCTGGTCAATTTAAAAAGACTTTGTTTCAGCATAAAAAAATAAAAAAAAATCTAGAGAAGTAGATAGACTTAGGGGATCTTCCAATAATCCTATGGGCCACACTACAAAATGCAGTAAGAATCATATGTATTTAAATAAAAGTTTTATTGGCTTTATGAATTACTTACTATCTAGTTATTAAAGTGCAGAAAAATATACTTTAATAATAAACATCAAAGCCCTATAATTACAGAAAAATAATTATACACAAAAATATGCAAAATATGCAAAGAGGTGTTGATATGTGTACGTTTTCAAACTGACATTTGGTACCAGTTTTCTAAGAAAATAAAGTTAAATAAAAGAAGTTACAATTAATAGACTTATTAGCTTAAGAAATTTTGAGTCAGGGATATAACTCAATGGCATAAATTCTTAGCTGCAAGTACAAGGTCCTGAGTTCAATTCCCAGTACAAAAAAGAAAAGAAAGAAATTTCTACATAAAACTGAACACACTTATCAAAAAGTTCAATTTTATAGCGAGACTTTGAGAAGGATATGTTGCCCACTTCAAGTATGATGTTAGAAATAAACAGATTTATGAGGTTCTGACATATTTATTTTGTGTTTGAGATTCTTAAAACAATGATGAAGTCAGAAATTAAAAGTTTCTGAAATCTTTTGATACTGTGACTGATTCTGTAACTGCTGTACTGTTCTTCCGAGATCTTCTGATTTTTGTAAAGAGATAAATGAATTCAAATAGCTTAGGAAGGAAAAAAGGGAGTAAATGGAAAGGAAAGGCGCATAGAAATTTCCAGAGTCTGTTTTTCCTCTTATTTGAAGCCAGAGAAAATTGGATCAGCCCATGAAATTGGCCTGCAAACTAAGCACGATGCCAGCAACTGGAGAAGATAGAAGGTGTAATTCATAATAATTGCCTTCTCTCAACATCTGCACACTTATATCTTTTTCTATGGACTTTTATATCAAAACATATTCTTAATAAACTGCCTATGGCTCCTGACTAAAGCAATAAAATCTCTTTTTCAACAAATTCAAAAATCTAACGAATGATCAATCATAAAACCAAAAGGAAAACAACACATTTCCTTGTTTAAATCTGATCATTTCATCTTATGAACACTTTTTAGTGTGGCATATGACTGCTGAAGTATAAATTATTTTTTACAAGTATGTCGAAGTTAATTATTGGAAGAAAAAAACGTGCAACGAGATTTTAAAACTCACATTTGATCTACAACTATGTGTTTATAAATTCCAAACTGCTCAAATCAAAATGGAAAGCTAGACATTTCATTACCTGAATTAAAAATACTTACACTATTGGTTTTTCCAGGCGACTTCCCTGTGAACCAACAATCTCCCCCAATGTACAAAACACTTGTCCCAGAAAGTCCTAAAATAGATAAAAGGATTAAAGCTCATGAGTTCCCAAACTATTTTTAAGGTATATATTTTGTACGTCGCATTTGTATTGCTCTATTGCTGAAATGTTGAATTTATAATTTATAATAAAAAAGCCCAATATGAATTAATTTTAGCAAGCAGGTTTTAAGCTTTTCTAACTTCTTTAAGAGAAAAAAATTTAAAAATAATAAAAACAGCTTCAAAACAGGCTAGGAGGAGAGTCACAATAATTAATAACATTACACATTGTTGTATTCATATTAGTTATTGAGTATAAGATATAAGCATGATATCTAGTACAAAGAAACTTTTTTTAATGAACTATGAGAAATTAGCTGTACAAATATCTTAACTATCTTGTGTATAAATATATTTTTTCCTTTTTCCCTACCTTCCTCTTCCCTTTCTCCCATCACAGTTTCTCTTTTATTTTGCACAGTTTCTTCCCAATTCACAGTATCTATTGTGTATTTTGGATCTTATTTACCCATTCAGTGTCTCATACTTGTGAGACAAAGTGATGTTTACATATATGGGTCTGATTTATTTCACTTATGAGTATGGTCTTGAGTTGCGTCCATTTACCTAGAAAAGTCTCCAGTTTATTTTTCTTCGTGGCTGAGTGGTACTCCATTATATAAAACATAATACATCTTTTTTATCAATTCCTCAGTTGATGGACATTTAGGTTGTTTCCAAGATTTAAGGATTACAAATTATGCTGTTATAAACATGGGTGCACATGTATAACTGTGGTATGATGTTTTCAGTTCTTCTGGGAATATGCTCAGAAGTAGAATAGCTGAGTTGGATGGGATATCTAATCCTAGTTTTTTGAGGAATTTCCACACTGATTTCCACAGTCTACACTCCTACCAACAGTGGAAAATGGTTCCTTTTTCCCTACAGTGCCACTAGTATTTGTTATTGGTTGATTTTTTTGATGATAGCTATTCTTTCTGGGGTAAGATAGAATCTCAGTGTTGTTTTAATTTGTATCTCTCAAATGACCAATGATGTTGAACATTTTTTCATATATTTATTTGCCATTTGCATTTCTTCATCTGAATAATTATGTATTCATTTCAGATGCCCATTTTTGGACTGAGTCTTTGGAACCAGAAGAGATGTAGAATAGCAAAAGTAATTCAAAGGCAAGCCAAGGGCATCACAATCCCAAACCTGAAATTATACTGTAAAGCTACTGTGATAAAATCAGCATGGTATTGGCAAAAAGAGAGAGAAAGAGAGAGAAAAGAAAACAGTTGTGAGGATCAGTGGAAAAGAACAGAAGATGCAGATGCAATCCCAAACACACTCAGTCACCTTATCTTTCACAAAGGAGCCAAACATGTTCACTGGAAGAAAGATAGTCTCTTTAATAAATGGTGCACAAAAAATTGGCTTTTTACATGCCAAACACTAAAACTAGATCCCTGTCTATCACCATGCATTAAACTGAAGTCAAAATGGATCACAGATCTAAATATTAAAAACACCAAATTTACTGGAAGAGAAAAATAGGTAAAAATCTCAAAGACCTAGGTGCGAGTAGAGACTTCATGAACAAAACACAGACTGCACGGCAAATATTACAAGGAATCAACAAGTGCGTCCTCACCTTATTAAAAAGCTTTTGCACAACAAAATAAACCACCAACAGAGTGGAAAGACAACCCACAGAGCAGTAAAGAATTATAGCCAGCTGTCCCTCAAACAAAAGATTTATATCTAGAACATATAAAGAATTTCTGTTTTAAACTAAAGTGAAAATAGAAAAGTTTTTAAGGTTTGAAGGCCAACTGGCTTGACTTTGGGTGTCTCTGAAACTTCTGTTGGTTAAGCAAACAAATCAAGACTACACACAGCAGGAGTGGTTAGTGATCCCAGCACCAGTTAGAGGAAGGCGGTGCGAAGTAGGGGCCACAACCAAATCAAATTATGTTAGCATAATTTGATCCACATAATAACCATAACAGGTAGATACTATTGCTTTTTTAAAAGATGGTAAACTGAAAGGTATCTAAATTAGTCAACTAATATTCACATACATGTATTTAACTGAATAAATTGAAAACAAGATAGTGTAAGCACTTTATATAACATATAAACAGTGTGTATGAGGACTTTAACAAATATTGGAAGACAATTTGAAGAAATACAACCAGTGTCTGGAGCCAAAATGCCACATATCCACTCCTGTGCCACCACTTACCACTTGCAACTATAGGCGATAAGTCTCACCAGTTCCTTATCTGAATGGCACTAGAACCACGCAGTGATTTTGAGGGTTCAATGAGTTATTTTTTTAATTACTGTCAACATAGAGTAAGTATGTAAAAGGGTATTATGTAGAATAGATACAATGTTCATTAACATACAACAAGAAAATTCGTATTTTCAAGATTCAGAGTAACTCTGCAAACTGAGAGATCTGAATTTCATGCATAAAGACTAATATTTTAAGATTTGTTTTTTATGTTTTAAGTAGTTATTAAATAGCAGAACTGGCTCATATATTCTGATGCTAGACTTATACTAGCCAAGAATTTTTTGCTTTTGTTTTTGTTTTGTTTGTTTTTTTGAGACAGGGTCTCACTTTATGTAGCCCAGGGTGGCTTAGAACTAATAGTAATCCTCCTGCCTCAGCCTCCTGAGTGCTGGGATTAAAATTGTGCCCCACCACATTGAGCACTCCTTAAGAATTTAAGGATCTTAAATAAAATGCAACCTCATATGTTCACAGAAAAGGGGTATACACACCATCTGGATCTGTGGGTGAAGCAAACAGAGCTGTTTCAGTAAGAAACACAAACCTGTCCCTTTTAGCCCATATGAGATACAATCAAAAACTGGGGTGAGTAGGTTTTTTTTAAAGTTTTTAAAGTTTTTTCTTAATTAATTACAGTAAAAGACACATTGCCATTAACCTTCCTCAAAACACTTCTTGCGCTAAGCAGTATTATCTCCATCATTCTTCCCACTTTCTGAAGCAGTTCTGGAAGTCCTCCTTGGTGAGCGTTTTCAGCTGCTATGGTTGTCCTAAATCAGTTCAAAATGTCTACTTCCATGGTTATTTTCCCTTTAGGAAAGGGCCAGAGGACACATGGTGCCAGATCTGGTGAATGGGACGGTGGAGGACGGCACAGTGTCCCTAAGAACCTGCCTTTCCCGGGATGGCTGGATTCACAGCATTTCTGAAAATGGATTTTCAGACTTGCTTCAGAAATTGGCGAAACTGAGGGGAGAGGTATGTACAGAGTAATAGTTTGAGAGAAGTTGATGGCAATGTGTCTTTTATCATATTTTTTTTAAAAATTTAAACATTCACTCTAAATTCTGAGCACTGCTTGCATGATCCAAAGAACTACTATGCTCTAAAGAAGAATGTGTGGCAGGTCCCTGCACTGCTTGTATAGTGAACTGGCTCAGGAGAAGCCCTAGGTAGGATGAACAAAAGACTGAAGCTAATAATAATAATTTTTACCAAATACAGTAAACAAATGTTTGCATTAACTGTATGAGGCATTATACTTACTTCACTGAAGTCAGAGACAAGACTGTTCTCAGAAATATACAAATAAATAACACCAACCACGCTTAGCAAATTTGTATCAGCTTGCTTTACAGATAAGAGAGCTGAGGCGCAGAGAAAGTAAGCAATTCAGTTATGACGAGGGCTCAGCAGTCTAAATTTGTGGATCATTCGCCCACACATTATGCCAAACCTTGCTGCTTTTCCGCTTTTAGCCTAGTCAGAAAAATGAGAACCAGCTACACAAAGCCTAATGAGCCACAAAAATGAAAACAGTTATTCAGTGGGGGGAAAGTGGAGCAAAGAACATGCCAACACAAACACACACACACACACACACACACACACACACACACACACAAAACAGGGGCGGGGGAAGACCTGTTTAAACTATGATAGCCTGGGAAATATTATTCCACAACAAAGACGTCTTGAGGGCCAGATGAGTCTGACTGTGGAGAAGAGCACTGGAAACTCTAGTCTCAGAGAATGGATCAGTAAAGAAAGAAATGACAAAAGGAGCTCGTGGAGATGAAATGCCAGACTAAGGAACACTCTCGGGGCTCCACGGCAAGTTGCCTTAGCATCATCACAAGCGACTAGAAAGAAGCCTTGGCAATGCAGAAACACCTTTAGCAGGGTACATGCAGACAGGAACGGTGCCAGGCACCATTAGAACAGAGCCTCTGCAGGGCATGTGGAGGAGGGAGGAAAACCCAGAAGCCAGATCCACCAGAAGGCTGCAACAGTTAATAAGAAGCAAAGGGTCGAGATTCAACCCAAGGTTGTGGCAAACACTACATAACAGCAGCCAAAAAAAATGGCTGCTTTTGAACTTGGTAGGAATCGGAACAGTAGAGGAGGAGAGGCTTGATCCAACACCTGTAATCCCAACACCTAGGGGTCTGACTTATCACAAGTCCAAGGACAGCCTGGGTTACATGGTAAGAAACCTCCCCCCAAAAGAGTTCAAAAAAAGTAAAAACTAAAAAACTCTTGAACCTAAATAGAACCTGGTGACTGACAGAATGGCTATTCTATCATAAAACTATAAGCTATTTAAAATTTACTTTTAAATATGAAAAAGAACTTAACGCTTTAACATACTTAAAATAAATATCCTTAATAGCATAAATTTACCAACTTCAAAACAGATTTTAAATTACGGTTACAGGATTTTAATAAACCCTAAATTTTTCTAAATCTCATGACAGACAGACACAGTTGAACACTTAACATCCGGAATACATTACTACTTTTCTGAGTCAGCTGTTAAAGATGCACACAGGCCATTCTAGAACTTTTGTCTAAGAATACTTACATTAATGGACAGCTGCAAACATTAAATATTAATGGATTTGGCCAATGGAGTAACTAAGCTGAGTAAAGGCTACACTCTAGAGAAAAAAAACAGGTATACTCTTCATATTCAAACTAGGGTTCACACCTACTAGATAACAGAAGATGCCATCACTGAATCATTGTTGCCAAACAAAAACAAAATTAAGGTAACTAATGTAACAAAAATGTGCACCAAAAGTTATAGTGTGTATATATGTGTATATATGTGTATTATACTTACTACACATTTTGTCCCATATATTTGTAGCATTTATGTAACTATTTTGTTTCCGTTCCTATGGGTATTCTCTACCATGCAACAACACTTACTATTCACAGTACAAAAGTCAATACATAATATTTACCAGTCACTCACTGTGTGCAAAAGTTCTGATGAACTCATATTTTCAGCTACCTTAATGGTTCAGCTTTCCGACTATTTTTATCACATTGGTAATATAATTTGTGTCTTTAAATGGTAATTTTAGGCTATTTTAACAAAGATGCAAATAAAACTAACCTATGACATGAAACGCTTTACTGTCTTACTCTAGTGCTGTGTTCCAGCTGGCCAGACATTACAATTAGATCACAATAGTATTTCGAGACCCATTGCTTCAACTTTAACCCACAAATACATCAAATCTACCCTTGGAGTGTCTCTGGTACAGGAAATGCTTTGATTTATTCATTGTAGGTATCGAGCTATTGCAAAAATGACCATGAGATCAATAAAAACTTGTTGACTGAATATTTTAGTCTAAATAAAATGCTAATAGAACTTCATTTTGGAATCAGTTTAAATATATGTAAGCAGTATTGTTAATAAATACATAGCATACATTCCAGTACTCTTAAAGTATATCCAAATATTATCCTCAATGTAGTGTACTGGTATTGAAATTGAAAGACTAAACAGTCTGAAGTGAAAGAGACAAGAAAAAAGCAGAATACAAAAATAAAAAGCATTATACAACAGTGACCTGAGTTTTACATTATGCAGATAGTTTTGAAAGCCTAAGCAAATAATCAGAAGAAATAAGCTCTGATAATTCCCACAGCAATTTAAATTTATACCTAACAAACAGCTTAATGTCCAAGGAAGCACTGCTATATTATCAGGTTCCAGCTGACCACTGTACAAATACATTTCTTTCTCTCTTCTTTCTTATTAATATATAGGAGAATGTCTATTCATTGAAATTTATTTAATTATTTCTTAAGTATCAATATTTTCTGATAAGTTCTCCTCACCTAAATTTTATCTTGCAATGCAGGTTGCTACTTATACAGTAAAGATCCATGAAAATTACTGAGCTCTGGTAATTCTTCACATACATAAATGAAGTTTATTGACAGTACAGAGATACTATCTAAACAAAATAAAATATTTTCTTTTATGAAACTGCTTTACAGCATGATAATAATTTTTGTTAAACAAATGCTCACTGTAAATATGATTATGAAATCCAAATATCTTGTTTTACATGTTGATGAATATACATTTAAACATACATGTGTAAAAGAATGAAATATTGAAAACCATAGTATGCTGAACCATGAAGCATTGACTGCAAAGAAAAATTCTGATTTCTATATTACTCTGAAGTAATTAGCACATGTAACTTATAATTAATATTACCATACACAATTTCAAAAGCATTAAATGTGGGCATCTTTCTCCTAAAAGTTTCACAGAAGATAATCTTTAAATGACTTTCCTATTACACAAGTGATCAATGAGCATCTAAAAATCTAATTTCCCTAATAGATAATTTAAATGGTTTTATTGATAGCTCAGTTTTAGTATAGCACAGTAATTGGGTGAGGTTAACTACTTAGGAGCTGATCAATAGATTTCTCCAAGAGATAGAATTGCTATTTGCTTCAATTGTGATATTTTTCTTCTACTTAATTTATGGCTATTTAATTAGCTTGCAGTCATTCATTTTGAGTAATGAGAGCAACAGAAAGTAAGTGATAAAATTTTCTTGCCTTTTGTAATCTTTAAGCCATTGTGATAAAAAAAAATTGGTGAGGAAAAGAAAACTTATTATTACCGGTAAAAAATTTATTGTTGGTTTCCCTGATAGTATTTCAGACTTCCTTTGTATTTAATTAATTCATACAAATCAGACCAGCAATAAAGACTGACATGTGAGTTGGTTACATTTTACAATATACAGTACATGGCAATCATTTTTTAAAATCTAATATTTCTTGTGGACAGCTGAACTCAACATAGAACAAATAGGTTCAGTATTTTAGTAGAAAATTTGTCACATTTTAACATTATAATAAAACAATTTTTTTTCAAAGTAAGGATCTGTATTTTGTCTGGGCTTATGTACAGTACTGGGGATTGAACCCAGGACCTTACACTGAAGTACACCCCCAGCCTCCAAAAGCAAAGGGAAAATAAAGGGGGGCACACACACCAAGGGTCAGCAAAATGGCTGCCACCCAGCCAGCATAAACAAGCAGCTTTTATTGAGATATGGAACAAAGAAACTTGTATTGCATATGCTTAGATTATATAATTTGTTTCTATTCTTATGGGACCTCATGCTTTTATCTTGAGGGGATGTTTCAAGGATTGCACCTTATACCAAGACACTGTCAACTGGATGTGTCTCTGACAAAATGGAGTCAGTGTGGCCTCTCTACATAGCCCTTCCTGTTTTATTTTGAGAAATGCTCATGTTAAGTCATTAAGTTCAACTGGACTCAAATTTGTGATCATCCTGTCTGAGCCATCTATAGTGTCTGGATTATACACATGTGCCACCATACCTAAGGACCAATCCCACTTAATATAACTTAATGAGTACTAAAGTTACTGTCACTAAACCTACCTCAGGCCTTATTTCCTCTTTTATTTCAAAGTCTAACACAGATTCTCTCAGACTCTAATAAAAATGTAAACAGGAAACATAATCCATGTATAGAACCTTAGCTTGAATATATTTATGAGGCTAGCTCTCCTAATCTAAGGTCCAGAAAGAAGGCTATTCAGAAAAAGAAAGTTGTTAATCGGCAGGCATCAGAGGATTACATGGTGGTCAGTCAAGCAAGGACTCTTGGTGGTGACAATTAAGAAGAAAGTAACTGAATAGTGTGAGAGAGAGAACTATGGGGCTATCTTGGGAAAATAATGCCAGGTAGGAGAAGAAGAAAGAACAAATCTCTGAGAGAAGAACATACCTGGAGCCCTCAAGGACAAATAAGAACACCAGCGGGTTAAAACATAATAAGCAAAGAGATTGGTAGAAGAGCTCAGCAGGGCCCTCTGGGGAGCCACTGAAGCTGAAGATTGATCACCTGCAGGCCTGAGCAAGGCTGATCTCAAGTACACTCGGTGCCTAAGGCAAGTCACATGGACAAGCTCTTAAGCAGAGAGGTTTCCCGTGATACTCCATCTCCCAAGTGTATAAATAAATGTGCTGCAGCTGTTGGCGCTCCCTTGCGCCTTCCTTTCTCTCCTTCTCCTTCTCCTCCTCCTGATTCTTTGTACTTCCCATCAGAAGACAGGGCTCCACAGGGCCTGTTTTCTGTTTTCTGGCTCTTGTCCTTTTTTTCTCTATCCTCTCACCATCCTCACGTTGGGAACATCGATTGCTGCATGGGACGCTGCAGGGCCCCAGCACAGGCTGAGATTACCATTAAAGGTGTGAAGAAAAAGTCATTGGTGGGCTTGCACTAGATGCCCTGAGTGGCTTTGAAAATTGTAATGGGACCAAGTTTCTTCCACCAAATTTCTAAATCTTGAAGTTCCTCAAGATTCTATTTTACTATTTTCTCTATTTATACTATCTTTAGATGACTTTGAGTTCCAATTTTATTGGCTGATGGTTCCCAAATAGATATCTGTGGTTTCCAGACATTGCCTGATCAACACCTCCATTTGGATGGCTATAGAAAGACTTAAACTTAACATGAGCATGATCTTACTACTGGCCCCTCAGTTCTGACCCCTTGCCCAGTCTCTTCCTCCCCAATATACTTCATTAAGAAAACTGCGTCACTACTTACCCAGTTGTTCTCACCAGGACCCATAATTTAAAAGCCATTTTAACTTTTTTATTTCTACCTCTGACATCAGCAATCATATCAAGATTATATATTCCAAAATCTAACCCCTTCTTGCACTTTGGTAGTTTTAGCCATTATAATACTGCTCACCTAATCAAATTACAACAGACTCATAACTGTACCCCCTAATTCTAATCTGGCTTCTCCTTCCCATTCTCCACTTCAACTACCACAATCACAATTTAAATGCATAAATCAGAACTTCCCCCTCCAAGAACATCCATTAAAAGGCAAAACCCAAACATCCTTTGTAACCGTAGTTTATATATCCCTAAATCATGATTCGTATGTCCCTTCCCAACTATTTCACCCTACTCACTTTATCATTCATAATGTTTTAAATAAGGCAGCCATCTTTCTGTCAGAGCAACATACCAAATTACTGTTGTCTTCAGGCCTTTGTACTGCTCTTTCTTTTTCATGGAATGCTTCTTCTCTAGATTTCCAGCAGCCCCTTCCTTCTCAGAAGAATACAGTCAGTGAAAGAAATGAGGTAGGACTATGCTGCTTTTCCCATCACTCCCTTACATTACTACTATCATGCTAATATGAGTGATATAAAAAAATAAATTATCCTAGTCATTAAATGGAACTCATGTTCATGGGATAGATTTCCCCACCTCACCTCCTGGACTACAAAGTGTAAGATCTTCGAGGACAGCATCCTTGTTTCTTACACATTGGTACACGCCACCACTGCTCTGAAACATATCACTTAACTAACTATAAGAAAAAAATACATATATATGGAATATATATAGGGATATACATAGAGAGAGAGGGAATATACATGTAGGGATACATAGAAAAACAGACACAAGGAGAGACAGTGAGAGAACTTAAGTTACTATACATATGCATTAAAATTCAGTTCAGTTATATATAGATTAACAGTCTTATAGGATAATTAAAGTACCTTGTCTCATTTATGAATCTGTTCTTATGACAAAAAAAGGATTTCATGGTCCAAACACTTAATGTTCAAATTAAAATGTAAAATACAACTAACCTAGATGTGGAAGTTCATAATGCATGGTACTTGGACAACACAGTAAACAACATACACCCCTTCACTGAAGGCTAGTGTCCTTGTGACAAAATAATCCAGCGAGCCATTAACATATCTGAAATGAGAGTTTTAGTGATTGCCTCTGAGACCCACCAAGTTGACAGAATGTGTTTTCTTGGATTGCCATGTGAGTATGAAAGAAATTACACTAAGTACAGTTTTGATGTCATCTAATCCAATATACCAAGCAGAATCCTAGATGAAGCAATTATGGGGCCACCATTAATCTTTTCATTAATTACTCAACTGTTGCAATTAAATTATGCAAATGAAAATGTACTATGTAGTTCTCTCAATGGCATTAAGAGGAGTGGGTTCACTAGTACCCTACAGAGCAAACTTGAAATTAAAATGCCATGTTTTGTTCACAGTACCTAACACTTCTAAGGGAAAATATTTCAGTGAAGTTATTTCCTCAGAGACTTGTGAGGGATAAACCCTCTAAAGGAACATGTCTCTGGATTCCATCAGTCTTCACTTGGGGCACAATGCTTTCCCACTGAAAACTTCTCCACCACCAGAAGAGCTAATTAAAGTTATACTATCTTCTGAGTTTCACTCACTTCATACTCACCGTTA
This sequence comes from Dolichotis patagonum, assembly GCA_004027295.1. Lineage (NCBI taxonomy): Eukaryota > Metazoa > Chordata > Mammalia > Rodentia > Caviidae > Dolichotis > Dolichotis patagonum. The sequence goes on along the minus strand of PVJX010002973.1, from coordinate 89,484 downwards.
GTATTAAAAATTCAAGGTATAGTTCTATATCTCAATTTTTCCTAATAGTATCAAAAATAGTTTTTTAAACAGATCGTTAAGTGAAGAATACTTAACACTCCAAGACCCTTAACCACCAAGTCAAGTCATCCTAAAAGGTAAATTCTTTTAGAATTATCGGAAATTAGAATTTAGACATTTATCATTGCTAGTTCAAGAATTTTTTTTCTTGTTTCCAAATCTCCTTTGTAAAATATAAATAAGTGCCTTCACTCTACATGCAAGTCTGGGCACTTAGCAGTTCTTTCTAAAAGGTTCCAGCTCATGTTGCACTTTGTAAATTTGGCAGACAGCTACACTCCTAAAGAGGCATATCCTCCGGGAATAGATTTAGCTTGTTTATTGGCTCCTCCAGTCTGCAAAATGCATTATAACTTCCTTCTGGGTTGAACAAGTTAGATGCTCTTTAGCTAAAATCTGTACTTGGATGCTTTCAAATGAGGAACAGCTTTTGCTGTTGATTTCTAACAAGAATTCAAGACCGTCATCTCTAACAGTTCTTACTGATTCAAATACACATTTCCTCTCCCTTTTGTCCCACTTCCTCCATTAAGCAACCAAGGCACTCACAAAGCAATCTGTATTAATGTCTCTCTCTCTCTCTCTCTCTCTCTCTCTCTCTCTGTCTCTCTCTGATAACATAGCGCAGATTAAAAAGTGGGATAACATTAAGCATGCAAAGTGATGCTATGTGATACTTTAGGAAAAGTTAATGAGAATCTGAACTAAGGAAGTAATAGCAAGAAAAGAAAGACACAGAAAAAGAAACAATTCACTGTTAGAATGAAGAGAATTGGGTGATTCATTGAATGTGGTAAATGTGATGAAGAGTGGTTAATACATCCAAGTTGCTCAAGGTGAAAATTGGAGACAATGCAGTAAGATTGACATGGAAAGGATCACAAATTTCAGAAAATTTGGAGGGGTTCCAAGGGTCAAAACATTTTAGAAATTTTAATTTTAGTTTTCTGTAGAATATCTACTAGGACCTATTTAACAAGCAAGTAAGATACCTGAATTCACTCATGTACTCAGAGGAACAGATACACAGGAGTCACAGGATGAGATACAAAAATAACTGGCTTCATCCAAGGAAACTTAAACAGTGCCTCGGGATGAAAATTAAAATTATAACAAATGCTAACATTAAGCCATAGAAGAAGGAAGCAAATTTTACAAGTGATAGTGAGTAAACAGAGATGTAGGAAAAGAAGTGAGGAAGACTGTAGGCAAGTCAGGGCAGGTAAGTATTTCCCAAATGGAGAGGTCAGTAGTATCCAGAAGAGGAAGTCAGTTGTAACAAAGAATGAAGCCGTTTATGGCTTAGATTAACATTCATGTTGATCTAACCCATATCCGTAGTGTAAGCAGAAGTGAAAACCAGAATGCAAAAAAGAAGTTAAAATAGAAATACAGGCTATTCTTCAGAGAGAGATGGTGATGAGCAGATAGGAAAGAGGTATCACAAGGCAGGATAAACCAGTACGAAATTAAATATTTTCTACAGTAAAAGAAACATGTAATTTTTCTCATGAAAAAAATAAAAGCTTTTCTGCAAAAGAAATATTTGAAAAGGTATATGCAGCCATGACTTCCAAGGTACACATCTGTTATTCAACATTTAAACATTACTGGTTACTCAAAGAAGATACAGTGAGTCACATCCGAGGTATGTTCCTATGCCACATAGAAGACTTCTCCCAGACCTCAAAGCAACAACATTAGTAATAACCACATGTCACACCTTCACAGTCACCCTAGATACCTGCCTCTGGGAAACGCACTTGATCTCCGCACAGTTAAGCCTCTGGATGGTGGTCTGAAGTAAGAACCATGGAAACAATACTCAGGGAGAATGGGGACTGCAGAGTCTGTACCCAGGCAGGGTTAGGGAGCTTATTTTTTCAACGTCCAGTGATGAATAAACACAGATACCTGTTGTTTAGAGAGCAGAAGCTCAGAGGAAAGACACAGTAAAAAGCCTAATGGCCACAGAGAGAGAGAGAATGCAATGGAGAAAACGGCTAATATACTCCCAACCCACCGTCCCTGTTTGCAGGTCCAGTTTCCCCAAGCCAAGCTACCTTCCACATTTATGAGATGCTCCAAACTCCTGCAATAAAGCCTCTCTTTGTGAGATGAGTGAAGATAATTCTTCCCTTGCAACTAAACAAATCTGTCAAGAAAATATGGTTTCTCTCCTGATTTTCCCAAGAGTATTCAGAAAACTTCCACTACAAAGCCATGAAAACAAATTTTAAATGTCCAGTCATGATGCTATAAGCCTTATCATAATGAACAACGACGTGGCTCAGTGAGCACAAAGAACCTCACTGGTGGAGAGCAATGTAGCGCATTTTTTCAGTGTACAGAAAAGCCAATCATTAGAAAAACTCTTCCTTGATTACTTCTTCACAAGCTTCTGTTCTACGCTTCATCACATAGATAAGTTCAAGCCTCCTTTAATGATGTGGTGGGCAGTGCGTAAATTGTGACTCTCTTACCATAACCAAGCTCTCGGTGCCCCCAAGTCTGTTTCCTAGTTTGTGATCCCCTTCTCCTCTCCTGAATTAGGTGACACTAGAAATCACACCCCACTTGCTCTATGTACAACAATGCAGATGTGAAATCAAAAAGTCCCCAGGCACAAGTACTAGCTCAGCTGGCCCAGGCACAGCTGCCAGATCTACAGCGCACACCCAGACTTCGCTCAGAGCCTTTGCGAGCCTTTTGTAAAATGGTGTTTTCACCCCCAGTCAGCCCTCGTATTAGGTGCAGCCTAAATTCAATCCCACAGGTCAGCTAACAAGCTGACGGGCCACCCATTTCACCAGAGCATCTTCCGTTCAACCTCCCCTCCTAGCTCTGTCTGTTGGTCTGCCAAGCCTGAGAGCCCTGCTGCTTGTGGGCAGTGCAGCTCCTGAAGAAATGGGGAGAAGACGGAAAGATCAAGATCAAAAAAGAAAACAATAGCGCAGAGCTTAAGGAACAGTGACTATACATCTACCTTGCTCACACTTCGGCCTCAGAAGCTGGCATGTGCCTAGGCTAAGTTCATTCTCAGAAAATACTACTGAACAAATATACCACAGGGAAAACAGACTAGCAAATCACTCCGTCTATCCCCAAGTATTTCCCATTCACTCAGAAGTGAAGCCCTCCAAAAGGATATGGACTAAGTCATCTCGCTTAATCTAATCCAGTTTAAAACAAAACAAGAAACTGTCTTAACTTCATAAGTATTTAACACATAAAATTGAAAAGACTAATTTATAACACTTCTTTGTCTTCCCAAATGCGATTGTAGGATTCTTTAAAAATATTATTTTCTGTGTCAATCACATCACATATAAAGTTATGAAAAAATAATATTGATAAATCACAAATAACAAAGCATATTATGATATATATCATGCAATCATCATAAAAGCATAAAACATGAACTTACATGTTTGGACAAATTGGGACTCTTTGAATCAACATCATACCTGAAAAAATGAGATATAAAATTCAAATTATTTCCACAAATACAGCTGGAGAAAAATACCAATATTTTCCAAATATATAAAAATGAATAAAAATAATACACATTGGGAGGAAAACCTAGCAAAGTTACAGTTTTTGCATAATCTGTTGGCTTTATGCTAATGCATAGTCCTTTGGTCCTTTTATTTCTACAAATCCTACTATTTTTACAATTATCAATTTTACTATTTGACAATATTAAAATGTTTTTTTGTTGATGAAACAGCAGTATCCTAGTAGTACTCAAGTGACTGCAAATTTCCTAAAAACTGAATTTCTATCTTCTCTGGATATCAATAAAAATAACACAATAAAAAATAAAACTAGTTACACTGTATACACTGTCATTCTTTCTTAAAATTTTAAATGCTGTTGTTAATGTTGAAAGCTGGCTGAAATAATGAGAAACAATTTTCCTCTAATCACAGTACTTGGGGGAAACTGTATTTTATGGAAATAGTACTGACAATAAATTATCTTTTGGAGAGATTCTGGGATACCATCATCCATTGTCACTTTAGCACCTTGCTTTCAAAAGTCTGTAGAGATCACTAAGGGTTCAAATAATCTGTGTGTCTAATACTTCTAATAAGAAAATATATGTATTGGCTCCAACTTTCTCCCCTTCATAATCCTGGTGCAAAGCTGCCTACCAAAATATAGCTGCCTTTTTAAAGCGTTAATTAAACTCTTTTCTCATACATAACAATATTTTCACCATCAAACAAAGCATCTCAGTCAACCAAGGTGGAAAAAAAATTTTCATCCAGGGTGCTGATGCTGGGCAGAAGCATTCTATCTCCTGGAGAAAATGATGGTTTCCGCAAACTGGCTCTAAAATTGTATGATGCAAATACTTGCACAGAAGAATCACAAAGCACATCCTTCACAATAGGGCACTTGGATCACTTTCAACAGCTGTAGCTTAGAGTTTTAAATCACCAAAATGCCAGCAGCCACTGCAAACCTACACATATCAGTACCAAAAAAAATGTCGTTTTCCAAGAACTTTTGCTTATTCAGGATCATTTCTTTTCCAATAATGATAGCACTGAAATTAGCAAATGGGCTGACTTTGTCTCACAAGTTAGGCCCGGAAAATGTCTTCTAAATTAATGTGGAATAAGGAGGAAAAGCGCCCAGTGTTCAGTTTGTTAAAAGAATGGGGGGAAAAAAGAGTTCATTTTTCACCACAAAGATAGTATGCATCTCTAAATGCAATCCTCTTTAATTGCATTTAGCAGCTTTTAAAAATGCTATTGTCTCAAATATAGGTAATTTATATCATGCCCTCAAAGTCATTAGATAATATATTGGATAATGCAGCAACAGAAATCACCATCATCTTTCTTTTAATTGAATCTTCCTTCTAAATTTTAAACACTGCACTGGTTCTCATCCTCATAGGTCCAGAATATGATAACTAAGTTTTCAATGTTCATGGTGTGTTGGGGCTGGGGATTTAGCTCAGCGGCATAAGCACCTGCCTTGCAAGCAGGCAGTCGTGAGTTCGATCCCTGGTACTGATAAAAAAACAAAAACAAAAACAAAAAAAACAAAAAAACAATGTTCATGGTGTGAATGCGTGGCTGCATCTGTGGTTACGTGTTTATGATTACAGGTGTCTCGGTCCTCTAAGAAAAAGAGAATACATTCAAAGCCAGGAAGCCAAGCAGTCCTGTCCTCCCAGGAAGGTTCACCCCAGTGTACCTAAAATTACCAATCAGATAATGTAAACAACTCCATCCTGATATCAAATGAACTGGTGGTACCTGGTTTACGTCGATTTTAAAAGTTACATTTTCTATTAGAGAAGAACAGATGCCAATGGACTTATTTCTGCATTTCTGGAATTGAAAAGTGCAAAACATAAAACTAGGTAACTACTCCTGCTTAGCTAAGAGCCATGAAACAATCATAGCTCCAAGTTTCAAACTAGTGCAGGACCTTTGTTATCAGAACAGTATTCATAAGACGATGTGTTATTCTATCCTTGTTTTAGGAGCAGGAGAGATGTTCTTCCCACTCCCCAGTGCCATCTGAGGGGTAGCTTCAGAATCTGGGGTAGCAATGAGAAGTGCAGCACAAGATGTGGTTCCTCAGTGTTATGGCTTATGTCTAAATGTCTGTCCAAAGCCTCATACACTCACAGATGGGGCTTTTTTAGAGATGGCTCTAGTGTGTGACACTGGGATTGATTCACGGTATAGTGCTAGGCTCAAGGGCCCTAGGATTAAGAGTGTGAGTGTTACCCACCCTGAGTAGCCTGAATGAAATGTAAATTAGAGAAAAAGCTGTGGCTGCCCCTTGCTTGCTTTGCTACCTTCTGCCCACCATGAACTGTTTCTCCCCTGAAATCCCTATCTCCCATGCCACCCTGACTTGGAGCCAGCCAAACCTCTATAAATTGTGAGCTAAATACATCTTTCTTCTCCTAATTTTTCAGTGTTGAGTATTTTGTCCCAGAAACAAGAAAAGTAACTAACACACTAAACCAGGGATAAACATGCCTATAAGTCTACATAAAGCTGCCAGCAGAAATAAATGATCCATGAAAATTCTCAATCGTGCTTTTTCAGAGTAGAGCAACATGACACAACTTCTTTTTGGGAACCTCTTTGACAATGGTAAGATGAGCAAGTTTCTTAAACTGTGGAAGCTGGAACCTGATACTGAGGTGAGGCCTAAATTTTCTAGATGGTAGGAGACTCATATCTCTGCAACCAACACTTCCTGTCTACTCTTCTCTTCTCACTTGCAGGCAGGCAGTTTACCAACTTAACAAGCCCTATCTCAAAGTAAAAAAATGTTTTTAAAAAGCTAAAAAATTTAAAAAAGGGCTGGGGATATAGGTCAGTGCAAAGATGCAGGGTTCAATTCCCACTACAACTAGATAGATAGATAGATAGATAGATAGACAGATAGACAGATAGACAGACAGACAGACAGATAGATGAGGCTATCCAACAATTAAAGGAAAGAGATGGTTCTAACAAATACAAGAGACTAGAAGTACAGGACATGAGGCCTTGACATTGTTAAGGGAACTCTTAACCAATGGAGAAAACTGGAGTTGACGTACATAGTGGCACAACTACTAAAAGAAAGAAACCAACTTATTTTTCCCTAAAGTGTTAAAAATAAATCAAAAACAGGTTGTAATAACATTATATATTTCATGATTATCAACATTTGACTTATGAAGGAAGATAATAATTTGCTAGGGTAAATCAAATCTACAGTCATGAATTCCTTTGTCTTACACTGGTCTGCACATAAAAATGGGTGGAAAGAGTTCAATTTCATCTTTCCTATTGTCTAGCACATATCTATAGTGATATGGTACCCACACTTCTAGCTCAAAGACTTTTGGTACAGTTATTCTACCAATAATAAGATTTTTCAACTGACAAGGTGAATTCATGAGGTATTTACATTATCACTGTGATAATTATAATTTTAAAATGACAAGTTCATGACTTCATGATATACACCTAGGACAATGACAATGACAAAGACTCTATCTTTGAAATTAAGTGCAAAATGCATCAAAAGAAAAGAGAACTTTAAGACAGAGATAAAACTGATAAACCAAATTTAAAAATATATCAGACATATTATAGTGATAGTAATAAAAATTGCTGTGGCTTAATCAGAAACAATAATTTTTGGACTAGTGGTACAAAGAACATAGTCAGTTAGTCTCTCTTTGTCTCTCTGATAGTTCCTTCTGAATTTTAAGGTAAGAAAAGATATTTCTGAAAGCTATCTTCCAAATCTTCAATAATATTCAATTGTTTAGGTAGTATATTTTTAAAACTTTGTTTTATTATTTTAAATTGTGTAAGATCAAAAGATATCAATTACATCCAAAGAAGTTCACAAAATCATTTGCCTCTATCTGTTGGCCATTTTATACCTGTGATTTTCTGCATGGCTGTTCCATCAAGGAGCTATGTCTCTCTTATATGCTGGAGTCTTTATATTAGTTCTTTAGATGATGGGGATTGAAACTAAAGATGTTTCTCAAGGCCTTTTGTTATCATTCTTATCTCCCAAATTGTCTACAGTGAATATACACTGTATTATTTTTACAAGGAATAATACGTTGCTAAGATAAAATTTAAAGGCCAATAACAGGATATACATATGTAATTATATATATGAAATATACATGGAAAATATATGTACTATAATATATATAAGTATGCATATATAGAGAGAGAGAGAAAGAGGGACAGAGACAAACAACTGCCCAGTGTATTTACTGAGTCACTTATAGTTTCTTTTTGTTAACTAGCATAACAGAACTTTCACTTTTTAAATAGTTCTATCACTTAAAGTTTATAATACTTATTACTTTAAAATAACACAGATGAACAAGAAAAGGAAAGAAGGAAAAAAGGAAAATGAAGAGTCAAGAAAGACTGGCTGCTTTCAGGATAAAATCTGAGTCAGAAGGGAAAAAGTTAAGATGGTGCCATGATGGTGCCGAGATAGAAGATTCGTAACAACAACTACGATGAAGGCCCGAACACGGGGAGCAGAAGGCCATGCTGCACACGACACAGGCCTGTCCCTGAGTAAGGACACCACGTGCAGCTTCCAGGGTCAGCATGGTTAGAAAGCCACTACCTTCCACTCCTACGCTTCTACTTAGAAGCCTCATTTTTATTATTTGAAAATAAGTTTCTACAAAATAAAAACCCAATGTGAACATAATAAAGTTAATGTAGTAAGTATGATGAACACTTAGTAATCTTGAAGAAAAAGGAACTGTTATAAAATGTTTTTAAACAGAAGCACTGCAGACTATTTTACTGCATTTAAAATGAAAATATTATCCACGTTAAAGATGTTTTTTAACATTAGAAGTCAAGGTAGGACTTTTTAAAATAAAATGTAGCTTCTGTTACTAAAAGAAGAATTGTGATAGAACAGTATACCAAATCTTTTAGCTACTTAAAGCAAAGTTTCTTTCCAAAAACTTATAAAGTTCATAAACAATCTTTAATTACTTTAATATTTTAAGCAAATATTATAACATATTTCTTCTGCTCCTTTCCTAGAAGATTTCCTTTTAACCACATCCAGTTACTTCAACAATCATGATAGTCCTCCATGGAACAAAATCTAAAGCAAAACAATTTCAGGCTCCTTGTGGACCGTAAATTCAATCTGACAATAACACTCTGATTATCCTTGATTGCGCATCAAAATAAGAACAATACCTAAAATATTAGAAATGTGAGTTATGTCATACTGAATCTTAAAAGTCGAGGTCATCAAGACATGATACAAAGCCAGAGACCCATGCCGTATTCTGAGGAGCTCCAGGGAGAAACTTAATGACCCGAGAGGCAGCACACTTGCAGGTATGCACACAAACTGCAGGGAGCCCCGCTCAGCACAGGGAGGCTTGAGGGGATGACCTTATCTATTGCCCAGTAGGCTCACTTCTTTATTTGAGGATCACACAGGCCAAAAACTGAGAGAAGGCAGTTTTGGGGATTGAGCTAGCACCACACTTTTAATAGAATAAATCTGCCTTCCTAACAGAGTAATCTACTTAGCATTCAGTACCATCATAGGAAATAAGCTTATGTTACTAAAATCATCTTTAATAATCAAGTACAAGTAAAGCATGTTTTGGTGGAACTTACAAGTCAAAACGAAGATTTTCTCTTTCTTCAAAAAAATAGTCCAGGATAAATTTTCTTACAAAATCAGGATTTAAAGTATTATCAATCACTTCGGTTCTTCCAAACTATTGGTGGGGGGAATAGAGAAAGAAGTTAAAATCAAACCTTACTGCTAGTTATTATAAATATGGCACTTGCATTAATACAGTTCTTTCAATAATAAATAATAAATATCCAAATGACTTGATCTAATAAAGTCTTTTAGAATAAATTTGAGAGATCAAATATTCATTGCTTTTCATGCAGGGAATCAGAGAACAAATCATTTGTTTTTGTTCTTTTAGTATCTATCAACTAAAATGAGACCTAACTCTGCTGCATGTTTTTAAGATATGTCTCATAGTCTGGCTTAGAAAACGTCAGTTTCTCTCTCTTAGAGCAAGCAGAAAACAGTGAAGAAAATGTTTGGGTCCTTCCTCCTTTCACAGTGAAGAAAAGCCATCAGACACCACTCCTAAGGACAAATGAACTTCATGGAATTTTGTCCTTGGTTATATTCTTTCCCATCCAACCACCACAAAATTCTAATGAGGGAGTTTTAACTTCACTGCTGGATAACATTATGCAATCAAGCATGCTGTCTTATCAGAGAACCAACTTTTATAGAAGTTTAAGGAAATGTTATCTTTTTAATGGGCAAAGAGAAGAATCATACTAATCCATTAAAATGTGAAGGTCATAAGCATTTTTCACTTTTGTTAATAAAACTATGGTACAAAATACCGATGGCAAAGGATTTACTGGGACTATTTCCAACTAACCATCCAAAGGAAGAACTAATGTATAGTCACTTATGCCACTGAACAATATTTTGTATCATGGACCAATACTGTACAAAAAAGTACCCAAGTAATTAATTCAACATTTCAAAAATAATGACTAAGTGACTTTGAAGAACATTACTAATTAGCCCCACTTCATGGAGTACTTAATTCTAAGTACTTTTCCTACATTACTTGAGATCTTTACTGTAACACTAGAAGGCAAGTATTAATTTCATTTTGTAGATGATAATATTGAGGCATAAGTTATCAAACCCAGGTACTTGGGAGACAAAATTTACCCTCTAAGGTTCCCCTCTAAACAGAACATATTAGGTCCTAGAGAATACCACACAATAAGCCTATCTATGTTTCTGATTTTAAGGAGATAGGAACAAGAGAATATATCCATATAATCACTGACCAGCAGTGCCACAGACTTCTAGACAGCAGGATAGAGGTCAGGGGTAAATGTGAGGCAGAGAATTCCTGGGTCCTCCAAGCCTGCCCACTGCCAGGTAAAACCATTTAGAAAGCAGAGTATTAAACTGGCAAATGCACAGCATTCTCAAACGAAAACTCACCCTGAACCATTCTCAGCTCAGCACCCAAATCCTTCTTGTAGACTTTAACCCAAACCCATACTTAGAGAAAAATTTGTAACCAAGAGTAAAAATGGCCAGGGTAAGCCCCACTGAACTCGAGTCTGCAGCTCCCCAGGTCAATGAGCCACTAAAACTTCAGGAAACCTATTTCTCACTGTATACTGATTAGTCAGCAACAGGGATGGTAGAATGCACTCTGCTATCTCTAGTGAAGATTAAATACATGGCCATTACATTCCTGGTATTCACTAATCATCTATAAATTACGACTGTATTCATTTTGAGACAGGAGATGGGGCATGGTTTAGACCTGCCAGGAAGAGACGCATGGTAGGATCTGAGGGTGGATGCAGCTCTGCCTCTCAGGAACTGTATATAAAGGGCTCACAGATTCCCTCAAGATGTGGATGGCATAAAAGGGCAGAGTCTCCATGAAGAGACTGCCATCTTGTACCTTTACAGCAATCCACCCTTTGTCTCCCAGGCCCAGAGTGTATTTTATTTTGTTTTTAATTTTTTCTTCTTACATTTGGCTGACGTTTGCTCTTCAGAGTCAGTGTATTCCCTCAACCCTCATTTTTCAAATAAATATTGTTGCCATTTTTAGCTTGTCTTCTTTCCATACAAGAAAGGCTTCAAGCTAAGAAGCAAGCACCCCAAAAACCTAGTAACATTTAACTGGAAAGCCATTTCTAAAAGGAGTTACCTAATAACAATTTCAGTATGTCTTCTGACATACAACCCTGAAACTTCTGAGGATATCACCGATGACCTTCATGTAGCTAAATCTAGCGGATACTCTGCTCAGCACTCTGCCCTCTCCAAAAACCTTTTCTACAGATTTTTGGAACCACATCCCCCATGTTCCTCTCATACTTAGATAGTCAACATTCAAGCTGTCATTTCATGAGCACAGGTCTAGGCTGTTTCATCTCTGCACAGTCTCTCCTAGGTCATGTCATCTACTTCTGATATGATCTAAATGTTTCCTCTCTAAACTTCAGGTAGTAGTATTGTGATATTGAAGCAGGTTCAGAGGTGACTGAGCCGTGAAAGCTCCTCCTATACAAATGAGAGTCGCCCCTTATAAAAGAGGCTTCACTGTGTCCTTCTATCACTTGCCCTTCCACCTCTTATCACATACGAATGAAGTGAGAACATCCTCATCAGATAACAGCACTTTGATACGGTGAGGAGAAAACATTTTTGTTCTTGATAAATTACCTAATCTCAGGTATTCAGTTATACAAGCACAATCAAATTTACACAATTCCTCTGGCATTACATTCCATCTATATAACTGTCAAAACTACATCATCAGCTCTAATTCACACACATGTGATTGTATTACGGGCCACTCAAAATGATCACGCAAACATAAACCATTTACTTTATGCCACCTCTCCCCCATCCTGGTACTCATGTATCTTACCTCCTGCCAATAAATGATACCACTTCCCACTTGATTCCTCTGTCCACAATGGAAGTCACCCCATCTCAACTCATTCTTTTTAAGCCACCAACTCAGTTCATGACTCCCTGGTAAATTATCATTTCTAATTAAAAAACACTTCACAACTGTCTCTCTCTCTACAATCTCCTATCATCTTAAATTCATACTTTTCATATTTCTTATAGAATATTCCAAGGGCCTCCTACCTCACATCTCTGCTTATTTTTCCTCCAATTTATCCTCTGTTCAACCGTCAGAATAATTTTTGAAAGAGTAGTATCAGCAACCAAAAAGAATTTAATGGCTTCCTGGAGTATTTAGACTGTAACCTACTTGATCTATAGAACTTAGCTTCTGTCTTCCACTCTAACCTTATTACGTGCACCATCCTCTTTTTCTCATTTCACCAGCTCTCTGGGCTTCCTGTAGGCCCTCTGATCAAACTTTTACCACCTCTGCATATTGTACCTGCTACTTCCTCTTCCTGGAGTGCTATTAGCCTCACTCCTACACAGCCATTTCTTATCCTTCAAGCCTCTGCATAAATGGCAACATCCCAGCTCTAAACTTATACAGTCAATCCTACACTTGCAATTATTCTCATAACAATCGCTTCCTCCTTCATAAATCTAATATTTTGGAACTATATTTCTACATGTCTATGTTTCTCTCCATAGCTAGTGTTCCAGTCTGAGTCTGCGTGTCCTACCAAAGCCTCATGCAGTCATGGAGGCGGGTTCCAGAGCTTGTGAATGACTCAGGGTCCAATGCTGGGGTTACGTGTGGGAGTGCCACACCCAAGTTGGTGTGGCCTACATACACTGTAAGGGACAGAAAGAGTCTTCTATCTGTGTTCCTCCCCTTTTTCGATAGTGTCGCTTGTGGCCACCATGAATGGCTACCCCTTAGCCACACCACCCTGCCTGGGAATAAGCTGAGAAGGAACTGAAACTTTCAAAACTTGTAATCTTAATAAACCTTTTCTTTTTTCATTTTGGATGTCAAGTACTTTGTCCTATCAAGGAAAGGGAAGTAATCAAGACAGAATTTGGTACCAGAGGAGTGGGGCTGTTGCTTGGACTATACCTGACTATGCGGTTCAAGAGCCTTTGGGAATGGCTTGTGGGAAGAGTTTGGAAAGGTTTGAAGATGTCACCTGAAAACACAGAGCTGGAACATCTTAGGCTGTTCTGTATGAGAGATTTTAGTCAGAGCTCAAAAGATCAGAAAAGCAGTAAAGACCAGGCTTGGGAGGTTTCTGCCAGGAAGAAGGACTGCATTGTTGGACTCCAGATGACGTGTGTTATGGTTTGGCAGAAAGTTTGTCTGCATTTTGCTTGTGTCCAGAGACTTTGCCTGAGACTGAGGTTAAGGGAAGCAGATTAATTAATCCGGCAAAAGAAACTGCAAGGCAGTCAAATGTTGAGGCGATGGCATGGCTACCACTGGGGCTTTTAGCCAGATTTACATAGCAAATCAAGGGCAAAGGGCCCACCAGGATGATTTAAAATACTGTTTGGCCAGGAAAAACGTTCCAATAAAGCTGTAGAGTGCAAAGATAAAGCTGATATTTCTATTGGTGAGAAGGAAGAGCAGATTATAAAAGATGGTTTTAGGGTATCACAAGCAGCAGTGACTTTTCATGGTCAGCATGAAAACTTCACAAATGAAAGACTGTTTTGAGGAGAAAGCCGCAGAGCATGATGATCCAGAATGGCAGCAGTGGCCTCACACAGTTCCAAAACAGCAGCAGCTGTACCATGTTCCAGAATGGTGACAACATAGCAAATTTGGTTCTTAGAATCAGTTTCAGAGTGCCCAGCAATCCAGGCACTCAACCCCTACAGCCAAGACAGAGGAAAGCCTGATAATGCTCCAACTGATAGCAGACCATGGCACCATCCACCTGGTGCTGGTTTTAGTTACATACAGAATGCAAGAGTTCTTAGGTTGAAAAGGCTTCCACCCCAATCTTAGAAGCCCTGGGATGTAAGGCAGTGTGTGAAGCTGTCAGTGCAACACCAAAGGTGCATGGGAGAAATCAGAAATTTGGAAAAGCCAGGAGCATGGGTTGTCTAAGGAATCCTGCAAAGAGGGAGCAAAGCCAGCTCAAGAGAAAAGCCATGGGAGCTATAACCATTGCAAGTGCTATGGGGGTGCAATCACTCAAACCTTTTGGAGCTCACAACCAGATTGTTTCAGATGCTGAATATGGAACTCTAGCACGTAATGTTTGCCCTTCTGGATTTTGAACTTCCTTCAGCACTTTTCCATTGTATCCCTATTTGTTACTTTTGGAATAGAAATTTTTATCTTTTGTCACTGAATGTTGGAAGTGTTTAACTATCTGTTCATTTGAACAGGGCCTTGCGGCTAATAGTTTGCCTTACATCTCAGAGGAGTTTGGATTTGAACTTTTCAGCAATACTAAAAATGTTAAGGACTTTGGCAACTCTTCTAGATGAACTAAATGCCTTTCCCATAAAGAGATGTGCATAAGTCTTTGGGCATAATGTTATGATTTGAATCTGGATATCTCCCCAAAGCCTCATGCAGTCATGGAGGTGGGCTTCTACAGTTTGTGAATGACTCATGGTCTAATGCTGGGATTATGGGTGTCAGTGCTATACCCAAGTGGGTGTGGCCTACACACAATATAAGGGATAGAAAAAGTCTCTCCATGCTCCTCTTCTTTGCTCTTGTTGCTTGTGCTATTTTCTGTTACCATGAACTGTTGCCCTCCGCTACGTGCTACTCTGCCTTGGAATCGGCTGATTATGGACTGAAACCTCCACAAACTGTGAGCTAAAAACCTTTCCTTCCTTAACTTTGGGGGTCAGGTATTTTGCCTCAACAATGAGAGAAAAGTAACCAAGACAGCTAGTAAGTTCCATGAAGGCATAGGACAAATATATCTGTTTGATTTAAATCTGTATAAAAATGAACAAATGGTTAACTAAGAGGGATCAGTAATACATTATCCTGAGGGGAAAAAAGTCAAGGGGAATGTACAGTATAATACAAGTTTTGATTAAACTTTTAAGTATATATGCACACACGCAACCACACAGATAGAGAGATAATGGAAGACATGCTAGAATACTGTAGTGATCTTCTAATTTTACTCTGCACTTACGAGATTTTTCTAATTTCTTGGAATGTGTGTTTCACCTTGAAAACCAGAAACCAAAAACATTTAAGAAGTGTTCCTGTCTTTAATATATTATAAGTGAAAACTGGAAATAAGAAATCCACAAACACATTATGATTAGTATAACTCAGGGGAAATACATTGGATTTTTCCCAGAAGCTAGAATAGCTTAGCTATCAATGAGGTAATTAATCATTTTGACTTAAAGTAAAATTTAGGTCTTAGCTAAATGTCTTATCCTACTAATTTAAATATTTCTAATTTTTTGAAGACTATGTAGTTGCAAATAATACCATGCATATCAAAGAGATTAAAATTTTTGAGGAAAGACATTATTAAAAATATTATTGATAGTATATACCCAGAACTAGTTATATTTCAAAGAATTATAACTTTCACTCTGAAAGTATTATTCTAAATGCCAACATTTCTAGATTTGAGGATTATCTACAAGCTTGATAATAATCTCTGGCACAATAAATGTATATCAACATGTGGCATATCGAGTACTTTTACATAATGATACAATATTAAGTTTTCATTGTCTCATAATTAGTAAACTGTTCTTTTATTCATCAAGTGTGAGAGTTTTCAGCTATTTGAAAAAATATGCAAACTTTAGATTTGACTAAAATATAAAAGCTTACTCACTGTAAAATTTTAAACAAAAAATAAAAAACAATCCACAATTAAGACCTGAAAAGTATCTCTCTGTTTTATGCTTCAGCTAATCAGATAAATACTCATTTTTCCAATTTAGGAAAATATGTTGTAGAAAATAATTGAATGAAAATACTCATGATTTTGAAATCAACTAATTGTTAAACTTCTTCAGAGAAGCAGCACAAGAAAGAACATTCAGTAATCCATCTATTTATGGCCTAAGTACATGAGATCTGTTTTGAGAAAAATGTTCACAAGGGTTTAATACATGTGAAGGTGCAACTACCCAGTTTCACATTCAGTTGTCAGTGAAAGGAGAAAGTAATGCAGCCACAAGGTCATCTGAACTGGTACACATCTTAGACTCAATTGTTATGATATAATTAAATCTCAGATTTAGTGATGGGGGAGGACAGTTCCAAGATATCAGGTAAGAGAAACAGATCAACTTTATAGAACATACAGAATATTAAAACAGAATAGTAAGATGAATTCAATCAATAATATCACACTAGGACTATAAGTATCCAACCTGCATAAAAGATTTCGAGTGTACAGGCACATGCATGTTTTCATGAGAGCATACATGCACACACTTGTGCACACACGCAATAAACATGTACATTCTCATACATTTTCTCTTAGAAGTTAAACATTCACCAGAGAATCCACTGTCCTCTTTCCCTCTTGCAAGTCATTATGCAACACTTTTCTACATATCAATGATCTAACATTCACTTCTCAGAATCTGAACACTTTACCTACAACTTACAGTGCTATAGACTAATGAGATATAGCTATGGATGTAGGTACATGTAGATACACACAGGAAGAGAAGTGAAATGATTTCCTTTTAATATTCATGGTTAAGAAAATGTTTCACATAAGACACCTTCATCTGATTTTTAGGATATTCTATTATTATTAGCAATTTACCTACATCATTAACCAACAAAATGTAACACCGTAATCATCTCTTTAAGTTTTATAGATAAAATAAGAAAGGACTAAACCCCACCAATTTTTAGATTATAGTAATTTTATACCTTAGTTAAAACATTTTATAAAATTAAATCATATTTTTAAAACTCACATTTTAAGGAATTGCCTTTCACAAAGAATTGCTAGCTACTGCTTCTGAAAGCTGTAATGTATTTTACCCCATCTAAGGAAAAAGCTACTGACTGTGTGAGTTGGCACCATGCATGGGCCACTAGGGAAAGAACCAGATGTCAGTCCTTTGTGGCACGTGGGCTGGGGGACAGGACAGGCCAAGGTTCCCCTTCTCCCCACTCCCATCAGAAGAAACACAGGCTGCAATGATAGCAATTGATGTAGAATACAGTTCAATGTTTGTAGTGTTTAGTGTTTCACTGCCTTTGCAGGCCTAAAGCAAGTAGTCTGATCATCTGTTCGGAGGAAAACAATACACAATATAGCATCCATGGGGGATCTACTTCTGAGGGTGCTAGCTATTGTTAATTCCCTATTGTTGTGAAGTCTTATTTCATTTTCATTGTTTTGTTTAGTTGGGTTTTGTTCTGTTCTATCTTGTTTGACTTTATTATATCCAGTGGCATGGGCAGCTATTTCAAAGATAGCAAGATATATTATGATAGGTATTTTGGATTTACTATTATCTTATTTTGAAGTCTTTTATTGTGTTCATTGTTTTGTTTTTATTGGTTCTATTCTGTTTTGTTTGATTTTCACTATGTCTGAAGTTACGGACAGCTATTTTGAAGAAGTAACCATTGTTGATTTTGTATTATCTTGTTTGAAGTCCTTTATCACTTATACTGTTTTGTTTTGATTGGCTTTATTCTGTTTTATTTTGCTTGGTTTTACTCTCTGTAAAATAAAAATTCCAAAAATAAGCTGCTGATTCGATTTATAAAAGGGTCTGTATTGGGAATTGAGTTAATTATATCACATATCAGCCAGATTGTCACATGATGCAAAATACTGTTTAAATGAGTTGTGAAGACCTATAATTCAAATGCAGTTTGTCCCCCAGAGGTTAACATGCCTGAGACCTGGTTCCCAGTACAGCAATCCTAAAGTAGCAGTACCTTCAAGAGTTGAGGTCTAGTGGAAAACAATGAGGTCAAGGGGCAGCATTGCTTTGGATTATTACCATCTCCTGGGTAGGTCGCATTACAATTCATTTGTCCCCACAACAGAAAAACATCATTAAGAAAATGAGCCTTACCACACTCAGATCTCTTTATTTTTTAATTGGTTTATTAGTACACGTTTCGTGATATGTAACAACTACTTCCATTGGGGGCATTTGGTACATGTACATGACACATCTTCTTTTTAATGAACCCTTTCCCACCCCCTCATCTCTTGGTCCCCTTCCCATTTACAGTAGCTCTATCTCCACATTTCGGTTTATCTCTCCATGTCCCCTTTATCCTTTTACTTTACTTACACTTTGGATTTCTCATAAGAGGGAAATACCTTGCTTCCTTATCCACATGTCCTTCTGCACACTGCCAGATTCCCTTTCCTCATCTCTGCAACCCTGTAACATAGTCAGACACAGCACTATGTTTGGACTTTCCAATCACCACAGTTCTGAGCTAAGGAAGTCTCTTCATTTTAAGGTACCCAATCATATGAATTTTGTCACAATGACACAAAACAGGCTAAGACAAGATTATTTTAGTAACCTGCACAACTACCTTATAGTATTTTAGTTACCTAAATTAAATTAGATTGAGATAATTTAATTTAGATAATAATCTAAATTGTCTAATAATTGTCCTGAAAAATGTGTGGTAGAAGGTGATACAAGATGGTGGTTTAGAACCTGTGATACTCATCTCATCACAGACACACTATTGGGCAGAAGTCATGTAGTGATCTACCTTGAAACCAGGTGAGAGGCCATAGTGTATGTGAAAAGAAAGAATGAAAAGAAAAAACACTTTGGAAAAGAAAGGAAGAAATTGCCAACATTATCTTTCCCCCAGCTTCAAAGTGCCTGAAGCAAGATGCCTTCTCCTTAGATTTGAAACACATCATCAGGCCCATTATGGTAAAACCTAGAGACAGGCAGAGCCCACGGCCCTTGCCCCTGCCAGCCCCTTCAGAATACGCCTCTGGAATTGCATCAGCTACATTCCTGACAGCCTCCACTGCTTCTCCCCAATCTCAGCAGCAAAGAGGAAACCAAGACACTACCTGTTGGGAGGCAAGGCATGAAAACAAGGCAGAACTCTGTCTTGAGATTCAGTGCTAGTAAAGCTGCACTGAGAAACTACACCACGCAGAAACCACACATCCCATATCCAGGCCTCTAGACATACCTTGGGATCAGGTGGATCAGATCTGACACTTAGCAAGCATCATTGCTACCATGGAGTGGGCCTGAGCACAGACACTACCACCCTGCCCCAGATACACAGACCCCTGTGGCTGTGAGGCTGAGATATGACCCAGATTAGAACTGGCCTTGATAAGCACAAAATTGTCTACAACAAGCCTTCCCTAAACTCAGGAAGTATAGTTTTCCCCAGGCCAGTGCTCACAGGCAGTGTTAGACGTGTCCTCACAATAGACAGAGACTTATGCACTCATGAAACATATTTATGTTTCCGCTTGCTTCACTGTCAATTGAATCATGGGCCTGAGTACCCAAAGAAATATTTAATACCAGTATTAATGAGAGGTAGGTAAAATACAAAGATCAAATGAAACACTGGCAACTAAAAATGTGGGAAGGAACGCAGTATAAGTGTAGAAATTTTTATTGCTACATTCTGTCTTTTATTATCTTGACATTTATTATGGTGCTATCATTTCACAATAGCTTGGTATTATCAGACTGTGGCTTTTATAAGCCTCATGGTAACCACAAACCACAAGTCTATAATAGGCAAGATAAAAATAACTATCAACAAGTCAAAAGACATGAGTAAATCAATTAACCACAAGGAAGACTTTGGGTGGATAATCAACTACATACAATAAAACTAGAAAACAAGTTAGAAAATAGATAAAATAAGACCTTAACTATCAATAATTACCTTAAATCCATAAGGATTAAAAGAGACAGGATGCATTCAAAAGAAAAAAATAGGGCCACCAATATTGCTTTTAAGAAATTCCTTCATCTAAAAAACACACAGACTGACGGTGAAGAAGCAGAATAAAATATTTCATTTTATTCTGCCAAAAGAAAATACGATTAGCCATATTTATGTTAGATAAAACATATCTGTAATCAGAAGAAACAAAAAGATTTTTAAAAGCTCATTATATGATTAACAGGTGAACTAAGTGAAAAGCCACAGCAATACTAAATAGAAGATGTGAGTGAAAAAATACAATGAATGTTTAAATTTTTTAAAAATTGTTATGCACCCTGCCATCAATTCCCCTCAAAATATCTCCCTTTCCTTTAAATACTTATCCCATTATTACTGCTACCTTTTTTTTGTGAAACAGTGTCCTGGCTGGCCTTGAACTCAGAATGATCCTGCTGCCTTAGCATCCCAAGTGTTACCATACCTAGCTATGGGCCACCATACCTAGCTATTGCCACTTTTGAAAGCAGTTTTGGTTTTATTGTTTTTTGGTGTTTTATTTTGTTTTGTTTGTACTGGCAATCCAACTCACGACCTTGCGCTAGCTAGGCAGGTGCTTGTGCCACTGAGCTATATCCCCAGCTGAAAGAAGTTTGAGAAGCTGTTCTTCATAAGTGTCTTTGGTTACACTATCATGAATACCTCGATGTCCTGAATCAATTTAAAACATTTCTCTTAAAGGGTCATTTTCACTCGGTAAAGAGTCAAAAGTCACATGGAGCCAGATCCAGGGAATGAGGCAGATACGGACACACCATTATGTTTTTAAGCTGGTCTTTCTGTTGGATGGCACACAGCAGCAACATTCACATTTTTGACCGCACCTCATGAAGACAAAAAATACTCACAAAAATGTACTTCCAGGACTTCTTCAGAAAGTGACAAGAATGATAGGATGTGTGTCTGAAGCAAAGAGAAGTATTTTAAGAAGGATTAATATCAGCATGTCTTTTACTATAATTTTTTAACAGTCTCTGTATACATTTATAACCTCGTGTATATAAGCACCCAATATCAGAGCACCCAAACATCTAAAACTTGTATCGACAGATACAAGAGGAGAGAGAAAACTCGAATACAATAATGATCTAGGAATCGAACACCCAACTTTTAGCAATGGATAGATCAGACAGAAAACTAACAAGGAAACAAAACAGTTAAATTGTACCCTAGACCAGATGGTCCTGACAGATGTCTACAGAACATTTCATTCAACAAGGACAGAACATATTCTTCATCACGCCACATGGAAGATTCTTTAGACTAGATTATCTGCTAGAACACAAGTCCCAACAAATTTAAAAGCACTGAAATCAAATTAATCTTTTCTGACTACAATAGAATAAAACTAGAAATTGGTAACAAGAAAAATCTTGAACTATACAAACAAATCATACAGCTGACTTCAACAACCAAGAGATCAAGAAAAAAAATCAAAAAGATGTTATTTACACATTTCTTGAAACAAATCAAAATAGAAACACAACATAACAAAACCTATGAGAAACAGCAACATTAAAAGAAAAGTGTATAATATTCAGTGCCTACATCAAAAAACAAGGAGTTGAAACTACCTTCCATTACATCTAGAGGAACTAGAGTGGGAGGAGGGGGAAGAGAAAGAGGGAAAAAGAGAGTGAGGGAGAAAGAGAGAGAGAGAGAAAGAGAGGGAAGGAGAGAGAAAGAGAGAGAGAGAGAGACCAGAAGTAGAAGAAAGAGAAAGAAAAAAAGAGTCCAGAAGTAGAAGAGTTTTATATCTGAATGTCCCCCAATAGCCACATGTACTCAAAGATGGAGGAAGGTTATCAAATCCTGCAAGTGCTTAGGGAAATAGGATGTTAGGATGTGGGACCTGGTTAGAAGAGGTCACTAGAGGCCCAGTCTGGTGAGGTGCATCTCCCCACCACTCCTTCCTTTCTCAGTCTCTGCTTCCCTGCAGCCATGGAATAGACTTCCTCAGCGCAGACCTTCCTGCCCTGTGGTCTCCATGATTAAGCTTGCCAGACATGGGCTGAGATTTCTAAAACATGACCAAAATAAACCTCGCCCCCTTTAAAGTGCAGGCATCCGATATTCTGTTCCAAAGATAAGGAAACAGACAGGGACTAATAGCAGAAACAAATGAAATGCAGGTTAAAAAACAGTAAAAAAAAAAAAAAATCAACTAATCAAAGACTGGTTCTTTGAAAAGATGAACAAACTTAAAATTCCTACGCTAACTAAAAAGAAGACCCCAAAACTAACATCAGCAATGAAAAAGAACACACTACAATTAATCATTAAAGATTATAAACAAAAATTAATTTGATAATCTAAAAACAATGGGAAAATTCTTGGACAACTATACCTTGCAAAGATTGAATCATAAACAATAGAAAACCAGAGCAAAACAATAATGAATAATGAGACTGAATTAGTAACAGAAAGTCTCTCTTCAAAGAACAGTTCAGCATCACATGGCTTCAAGTTCTATGAAATACATAAAGAAAAAATAATGCCAACTTCTCTTAAATTATTTCAAAAATATTGCAGAAAAAGAATTTTATCCAAACACATTTTATGAGGCTAACAATCTTCTAATACCAAAATCAGAAAAGAAAACATACAGAAATGGGGCAAGGGGGAGCATAGGCAAGCTAAAGGCAAATCTCTTGATGAGTAGAAATATAAAAATTCTCAACAAAATACTAGCAAACAGAATGTAACTACACATTAAGAGGATAGTCAACATGAACAAGTGGAATTCTTCCCAGGGATAGAAGGATGGCTTAATAAATGCAAATCAGTAACACAACTCATCAACAAGCAAAGGACAAAAACCGTATGATCATCTTAGTTTACAGAAAAGGCATTTGATAAATTTAAATATCACTTCATTATAAAATCCTTTAACAATCAGGAATAGCAACAACACACCTTAACATAATAAAGGCGGCACAGCACAAGCAATACTACATGAAGAAAAGTTGAAAGCTTTTTACGAACTGGAAGACGATAAGGATGCTCACTTTCACCACTTTTATTAAACACTGTACTAAATTTGAGCCACAGCAAAGGGGTAAAAAAAAAATGAAAGGGGATGCAAATTGGAACAAAAGAAGGATGTCAAAACTCTTACTTGCAAATGACATGATTTCATATTTAGAAAACCAAAAAGACTACATGAAAAAATTACTAGAAATAATAGATGAAATTAGCAAAGTAAGGGAACACAAACTCTACATTAAAAAATAGTAATGTTGCTAAACATCAGTAATAAATTATTTAAAATGGATATCAAGAAAGCAATCAAGGCCGGGGATTTAGCTCAGTGGCTTAAGCGCCTGCCTGGCAAGCGAAAGGTCGTGAGTTCGATCCCCGGTACAAAAAAAAAAAAAAAAGAAAGAAAGCAATCATATTTAAAAAATACCTAATGAAAAATTTAACCAAAGTAAAAGAACTCTACAACAAAATTTATAAAACATTAATGAAAGAAATTATAGAGGATACAAACAGACAGACAGACAGACACACACACACACACACACACACACACACATAGGAAAGCTCCAAATTAATCATTTGGAAGAACCAATACCATTAAAATGTCCATACTACTGAAATCCATACTACTGAGTCAATGCAGCCCCTATCAAAATACCAATGACATTCATCAGAGAACTACTAAAATGTTCCTCAAATATGTATTTAAAAAAAACACATATTCAAAGCAATCTTAATTAAAAAGAACAAATCAGGTGGCATTTTACTACATACCTGAGTTCAAAATATTTGATGACGTTATAGTAGTCAAAACAGAATGGTAATGGCATAAGAATATACTCATGGACCAATGGAATAGAATGAAGAATTCAGAACTAAACCTACACATCTATGGTCAACTGAATTTCAACAAAGGTATAAGAAAACACGCTGAAGACAGAACAGTCTTTTAGCTGTCCACACTGGCAGTGAAACTAGACCTCTACATCTCACTATTTACAGAATTCAACTAAAATGGATTATACATATAATCCTGAGACCGTGAAACTATTAAAACAAGTACAGTGGAAATGTTTCTAGACCTTCCAACAGGCATGGATTTTCTTAACCAAAACTCTAAAAGCACAAGAATTTAAAGTAAAAATAAACAAAATAAAATTTCATCAATCAAAAAGGTTGACCAGAGAAGGATCACAGCAAATAAAATAACCACCAGAGTAAAGAAACAGACTAAAGAATGGAAAAAGTGTATGAAAACTATATATCTGACAAAGGATTCATAACCAGAAAATATAAGAAACTCCAAAACTCAACAGCAAAAAAATGCCCTCTCAATTTAAAAATGGCGATATACTTTAATAGACACTATCACAAGGAAACAGTCAAATGCCTAACACGTAAAAAGATAAATGTCAAACCAGTACCACAATGAGAAATCACTCATTCCATGAAACGTGGACATGATCAAAAAGACTAAAGATACCAAATGCTATGCAGGAAAGAACCCTTGGGCATTGTTAGTGTGAATGTAAATTAGTAATCTCCATTATGCAAAGTATTATGGAGGTTTCTCAGAAAACTAGAAATAGAAAGAACCTGTGATCCAGCAATCTCACTACTGGGCATGCAGTCAAAGGGGATTAAATCAATATGTTGAACTCATTCACCATAGCCAAGAAACAGAAGCAATCTAAGTGTCCCTCAACTGATGAAGGGATGAAGAAAATACAGTACATACCCATAATGGAATACTATCTGGCCATAAAATGAACAAGATCCTATCATTTTGACAGCACAGATATAACTGAAGAACATTATATTGAAATAAATGAGGCACAGAAAGACAGATTTCACATGAATTTGTTTGCATAATCTAAAAAAGCTGCTGTCATAGATATTTTGAGTACAATGATGGCTACCAGAGGCTGGAAAGCACATATGGTAGGGAGTGATGGGAAGAGCTTGATCAATGAGTACTAAGTTACAGTTACATAGGGGTAAGAAGTTCTTGGTGCTACTGAGCAACAGAGTACCTATGAATAATAATAAATATATATATATTATTCATAGGTATATATATATATATATATATGAAGAGAGAATTTTGAAAGTTTGTACCATAAAGAAATGTTTGAAATGATAGATATGCTTAAATTGATTTGTACTACACTGCATATATATGTACAAAATGCCTGAATACCTCATTTCTATAAAAAATACATTTTGTTTTATGTACCATTAAAAATAAATTTAATACAATGTCTTTGATGTTTTTAAGTAGTGAAAAGTGACAAGAGCCATAAGAAAGAAAGAAAATTACTGAGTTTTACAGGTGCAAGGTGAAAATACATTCTACTTGTGATGTTAAGAATTGTGAGGCTACGAAAAACTAGGATTGGAAGTTCCATTCAATCCAGCTATTCCCCTCCTGGGTATTTTCTCAGAAAAATTGAAAAGGTCATATCACAGTGATATATGCGCACCCATGTTCATAGCAGCACAGTTTGTGATAGCTAAATCTTGGAAACAACCAAAATGCCCATCAACCACAGAGTAGATGAAAAAAATGTGGTATTTTTATACAA
This sequence comes from Dolichotis patagonum, assembly GCA_004027295.1. NCBI lineage: Eukaryota > Metazoa > Chordata > Mammalia > Rodentia > Caviidae > Dolichotis > Dolichotis patagonum. The sequence goes on along the minus strand of PVJX010002973.1, from coordinate 63,921 downwards.
TGGAATACTATTCAGCTATAAAAAGGATGATCTTGAGGCCTTTATGGGTAAACGGAGGTAACATGAGAATACCCTCATTAGTGAAATAAACAAGACTCACATTAGTGAATATCACATTGTCTCTCTAGTGTAAAAAATAATAAGAACTGACAGAATAAGGGGATCCAAAAAGTATAAAAGATATTGTAAAAGTGAAAGGGAAGGAAAGTGCTCTAAAGGATATAACGGTATGGATAGTGTGTAAGATAGATGGTCATATTACTAAATTTCTGTGAGATCATTGAACAGAAGGGTTTGCACAGCCAATGTTTGAGTAGCTAGCCACTTTTTATGCTTTGATTTTGTAACTTTAACAACTACTGTTAAGATAACAATATGTCACGTATCAACTAGTGATTTTATGGTGTTAATTTTTTTGAGTTCTGTATTATTCTACTTTTTTCCTGTTTTTTTTATTTTATTTTCTTTCATTCTTTAAATTAAAAAAAATGGAAAAAATTGTCTATGAGGTTAGCCAACACATAGGTAAGCAAGTACATTAGTTGAGCTATGAAGAATTTCTCATTCTTTCTGAATATGTGGAGTGTGTGTGTGTGTGTGTGTGTGTGTTATATTTATTCAGTGTAGAGATAAACAAATGTCAAAATAGCTCAATGTTAGTGCAATAAAGCAGAGCAGAGACAATGTTAAACTGTAGTAATTGGCATTTAACACTGAATTTGTTTGCCTCTAAACTACAATCACTATGGTTTATAAACATCTTCTGCTTGCTTTCTTTCATCCCAGTCTAACTCAGGAAATTTGGAACCAATTCAGTAATTTTAAATGTTCATGGGTAACTAAAATCAAATTCAAAGAAGTTAATTGCTTCATTTCAGAGCCTCTCACAGTAAAATGCACATCCTTGGGGATATTACTTTGCTATTTCCACTTGCCACAAAGAGGTTTTCATATTTTCACAATTTGCGGTATTTAAGTATCATTTCTAGCTATGAAATTATTATGCACTGAAAAATCATTTTAGTTTTTAAAAGATTCATTATTGTAAAGAGATTTTTATAAGTCACAATCATTCAACTGAATTTATCAAGAGATATTTCTAACAGTATCTGACATAATTTTAAAGTTGCTCATTTCCACTGCAAGTTAATTTTAAATGATTTTTGTATTTCTTTATTTGGATCACTTTGATTCATATTTTAAGGTCTCTAGCTTATCCTATACTGTTATTTAAAAGTAGTTATCTTAGAACATGAAGTTACTACATTCTAATGGACAATATTCCTTAATTCAAATGGGAACCCAACCATGATGGTATTGGGCTAATGCTGACATCTCAATCAGCAAACCATTTGCACAGACATAACAAACTTGCTGGGAAAATGCTCCCAATAAACTGCATGCTCGTTGGCGGAAGGCACTATTCTTAAAGTTTATCCATTCACTACTGCCCAAATTGACAAATGGATAGTTTTTTTAAAGTTATTAATAAAGTAGCTATATTTTTTTCTGGTCTGATTGCAAATATGCTGACAGCTATTTTTTATCCTTTCGAAATAATTTTCAATCTTAAAGGCTACTTGTAAGAATTAGTATGATTTGAAAACTTGCATTGAAGACCCTAACATCATAAAATAACAAACTTGCAAAGATATGAGACCTAAGTGTGTTCTACTCCTCCCTGTTGAATGAGCACATCTCTGAATAGTTCCTGTAATAAGACATCTACTGTAGTTCTAGGAAATGCATCCTACTGTCACACACTGTATGTATCACAAGGTCTTCCTCATGCTAAAATAAATCCTGCCTCTTCCTCCCTTAAGCTCTGTTTTTGTTGATATCTATACAGCAACAAGAAAGCATACCCTACCCCACGTATACATTTTTAAGTGAAAACGTTTTAAATGTTTAAAGTCAATCATTGTGACTATTCCACTTTCACATTTTTCAGCATAAATATCCCTTTATTCAAATAGCATAACTTCTATCCTTTACTTCAAGATTTCAGTCCTCCTCAAACACATACTTGGTTATTTGATAGGCTAAAATATAGAACTGAAAAGTAACATTTCAATTTGCTCCCACCAGAGGAAAACATAATAGTCCTAGGTTGAATCACATGAAATTGCCAACACTCAACCATTACTGGCCTACAAAAATGACAATTTCCTATGGTTCAACACAATAGCATTATATTCCTTGAGGTAAGCATCAATGCATCCTCAGATTGCATTAGCTTTTTAGCAGCTGTGTTACATCTCGGCTTCACATTGGGTTTGAGGCCAAGTAAACCCCACAGGTCATTTTCCCATCCACTGTTGAACTAGGGCAAAAAAATGTTATAGAACTTTACCATGAATGAATTAATTTACTTGTCCCTAATTGTTTTGTTTTGTCTGTACTTGCACATCCTTAATTATAGTGTTTCCTATGTGCCTGATACTATCAGCAGTTCATGTGATAACTGAAACAAACATATGAGCTAGAATCATCACCATTCCTCATGTGACAGGTAGGAAAATGGAATCACTCAGGGGATCAGTACACACCTTTAACCACTGCATTAACCTGGCTCTCAAAAGAAAGCTGTCTTGCTCAGATGATTTTTGGAGGATTAGGTAACAAACACAGTACCTTTCATTTTTCTGCCCTTTCTCTTCTTACCAGCAATTTCACTTAGCTGCTAAGTGTTATACAGTATAAGTCTCTTCCATCTGTACTTCCTTTCTACTCCTCCAGATCCTTGTGTCATTCTTTAACACTCTTAACTGCTTTATAACACTTCTGTCCCTAAGTGTCAAAATGCCCTCTTAATGACTGATATGGCTAGAATATGTCCCCCAAGGTTCTTGTGTTGGAAACTGAATTCCCAAATCAAAAGTGTTGAAAGGTGGGACTTTTTAGGAGGTGTCTAGAGCAGGTCCTCATGAGTGGATTAATCCAGGGAGTGGGTCATTATCAAGGCAGTGGGCTACTGAGATAAAGAGGCATTCAAGAGTTCAGCATCTACCCCCACGCCATACTCATGTGCTTTCCTCCCTTTCTGCTCTCCTCCTCGGGATGATGCAGCCGAAAGACCCTCACAAGACAGTGCCCTCAGCACTGGTATTAGACCTCCCCAGGTTCCTGCACTGCAAGAAAAAATATCTTTTCTTTACCAATTACCCAGTCTCTGGTATTCTGTTGCAACAACACAAAACACATGAAGATAATTGATATCTCTTCATCTTTATCCTTCAGTTTCTACCAATTTTCTATAACTAAGGGACTGATTTCCCATCACTTTCTCCATGTTTATGCTGTTTCTGTCTCCGTTTTGAATACCAATATTTTCTAGCCCTTCAAAGAGAAAAAACCCAGCAAAATATGTTGTTTTATCATTTCATTTTCATAATACCACTACAATACACCTGTGCTTCCTATTCATCTTTCTTTTACACTCGAGCTTTAAAAAAGTAACAAAAACTTCCACAGCTGACATAAACATATTTTCCATTCGTAAAGAATCAGAAGGTAGTGCTGGGGTCAGAAAAGGATTGTGCATAGTACGGCACTCTTAACATCGAGAACTCGCAAGCCACCCAACCCGGGTTGGAACCTTCATTCTGTCATTTACCACTAGGCAATTTTGGTTAAATTATACACTCTGTACTTATTTCTCAGAAGTAAAATAAGAATGGTACTAGCATCCACCTCTCAAGGTTATTGCAAAAACTAGTCAATAAGTGAGAAAGATTTTAAATAGCATTCAGCCATTATTATGAAAGAATTTGTAAGTTAAGAAACATATTCTTATCCAACAGGAAAAACATGAGAAGCTTTTTAAGCAAGGAATATTCTGGGCTTAGCCTACCCATTAACACCGAATAAATATGAGCTCCCAGGTCCAATTTTGAAATATTTTTATTGTCCTTCTCTAAACGCCCCTTATCTAATGGAGCTGCAAAGTGCCTTATCATTAGAGTTTCGCCTTGGTTCACTTGAGGGTTTATAACTCGATATCCCCTCAAAGACTCACGCACTCACAGGGAGGGCTTTTGGGAAGTGACTGGGTCATGGAGGCACGATGCTCATTAGTGGAGTAACCCACTCATGGTTTTATGGCTAAATGTGACGTTGGGAGGTGAAGCCTGGTCTGAGGAGCTCGGCCCTTGAGGCATGGCTGGGGAGGGTGTTACCTTCCCACTCCTCTCTTCATACTTTCTGCCTCCTGTCCTCCTAACCTTGCGAGCCGCTGTCTGTGGTAAGCACCACTGGGATGCTCTTCTGCCTCAGGGCCACAGACTGGACTGAAACCTCTACACACCGAGTCAAAATAACCCTTTCCTCCTTTAAACTGTGGGTGTTGGTTACTGTGTCTCACTGAAGAGAATGTGACCAAGGCAGCTCAGATGTGTATTTCTGTACTTCTCTTGGTTCCTTACTGGATCCTAAAATAATATGATTTTCTTATATTATTTTCCTGGTAAACGCTGAGCCCCAAGCAGTTGGCACCCCAGTCGGTAAAAACATCGCAGGCCTTCCAATCAGGGAACTGAAGAGGAAAGGCAAGGAGAAAGGACATCTTTTAGAAAAGTAAAGGAATAATGACACAGATGGAGAGATAAAGGCACAAACTGGAGGATGTTGCAAAAAGGAAGACAGAGGTAATCAGGCTTTGAATAAAGGAGGCGGCTAAGTTTGAAAGTTCTTGCTGTATTTTATTTTGCTCGTAAAAGAACTCATTGTGCTAGAAAAATGATGACTAGTTTTGATGTCTAGTTTTGAAATTTTTGTCTCTTACATTGCTTTCTTGTGATCCGCTTTGCTCTGTTTTGTTGTGTTTAATTTTACCCTTTTGATATAATTGCATGTAGATTTGAGTGGGTAAGATGGATGACCATATTGCTGTTTTTGTCAGATTGTGGAGCAGAACTGTTGACAGTCTCACTGTTTGAATGTCTACATGTTTTAACTTTGTAAATTGAACAACTATTTCCAAGAAATCAGTATGTAATTTGTCAAGCAATAATTTCTCAGGTTTTTTTGTTGTTGTTCTTTTCCTTTTTTTCTTGGAATACTGTATTGTGGCTACCCTTTATTCTGTTTTGTTTTGTTTTGTTTTTTCCTCTTTAAATAAAATTATTTTTAAAAAATGATGACTAGATAACAACCATGTAGAGGGAGAGACCCTCTACAGATGTCTACAAAATGGTTTTCTATTTTGGCTGGTGGTGCTCTTAGTCATATTTGCTGCACACATGAAGTAGTCATAAAGATGATGAGTAAAGGTGATGAGTTTACATTGGATAAGCGGAGCTTGAGGTAATACCTGATAACCATGTGGAAGTAATTAGACACGATGTTACAGTTGATGTTAAATTTTCCCCAAAAGTCCATGTATGAAAGGCTTGGTCCCCACAGCAGTGCTGTTGGGAGGCGGTGGCACTTCTACAAGATGGTGCCTAGTGGGAGGTCTCTGGATCACTGAGGATGCTGTACGACCCTGGGCCTCTTCTTACTCTGTTCTGCTCCCTGATAATGAACATAGTGCCTTTGCTCTACATACACTCCCATAATAATGTGCTTCCTCATTCAAAACAAAGGACTCAACCAGTCATGGTCTGAAACCACTAAAATATGAACCAAATGAAACTTTTCTCTTTCTAAGTTAATTAGCTCAGATATTTGTTACAGTAACAGAAAGTTGACTAACACACACAAAAAAAGTAGGTGGTCTTGTCTGTTACTATGAACCTTGTGGAGAAACCTTTGGAACTGGTTTACAGGAGACACGTAGAAGAGTTTGGAGGAACAAGCTGGGGAAAAGCCAGCAGTGCTCCCAAGCAGCTTTCATGAGTGATTCAGGTCAGAACGCTGATAGGAACGCAGCCAGTAAGAGCTACGCTAGTAATATCTGCGATGCAATGAACTGATGGCCATCTTTGTTACACCACAGCAAAGAACATAGATGCTTTTTGTCCATGCCTTGAGACTGACAAGCGAAGCTTAGAGGTGATGGATTAGTTTATTAGCCAGGAAATTTCAAGGCAACAGAGAATTCAGACCATGGCATAGGCATTATGGCTGCTTTTAGCCAAATTTAACGTGGCACTCAGGAGCAAACTAGAGCACAGCAGAAAGGTTTAGAAAATTTGCAGCTTGGCTAGAAAATGAGGTACACGGGAAGCTCCATCCAAGGAGAGTACAAGGATTAACACTGATTTAAAAAAAAAAAAGCCAAGTTCTTTTCCACCAGGATAACAGCAGACACGCCTGAAGGTATCTCAGAAGTCTGAAAGGTACCCCAGATAACATTAGGCTTAAAGGTCTAGAAATCAAATTTATTTTAAAGAAGACAAGAGAGCACTTGGGCACCCTTCACACCCTGGACCCACTAGAGAAAATCATTTCTTCACAACCATGCACAGCTCAGGATGTTCCAAGTACTACTCCAACTGGTGACAAACCTTGGCAACACCTTTGTGATTCAGGTGCAAACAGGCTAAATGCCAGGGTTGTAGGACACTGAAGCTTCAGAGGAAAGCCCAACAAGGCCAGACAGTGTGCTGCAGGAAGCAGCCCGTGACGTGGAGCTGTGTAGGGAAATCAAAGCTGCAGCGGAGCCCCAGGGAGCTAGAGATGCCAGCAACATGCTGTAGGAATGCAAGTAGTCTAGGAGACTATCCAAGTGGTTTGCAACCAGCAGTACTGTAGGACACGGGGCTGCTTAAGCCCTCAGGAGCCTACATGCCACCAGATGCTGGCTATGGGGATTTAAGTTTAATGTTTGCCCTCCTGAGTTTAGTTTTTGCTTTGATACAATTCTGCTGTATTCCTCTATTCTTCCTTTGGAATGCCGTGTTTCCCTTTGTCCATCATTACATTCTGGATGTATGTAACTTTCTGTTTCTTTCTGTTTGATTTCTACAGGGGCTCATGGCTGAGTCTGCCTCTTACCTCACAAGAGACTTTGACTTTTGACTAATGCCGAAACAGTTATGGTTTTGGAACTCCTGGGGATGAACTAAATGCGTTTTGCACTGTAAGATGAGCATGAGGCCTCGGGGAACCACAGGGGAATGCTATCAGGCAGATCTCATATGGCCCCACAAGGCCCATGTTTTAAAACGCAGCGGTATTGGGAGGAAGGTCGGTAGGTCCTGGTGGGAAGTCCAGGGTGAGCCCTGCAAGGCAACTGTGGGATCCTGGGCCCTTCATTGCACTCTTTGGCTTCCTACTGATAAGGTGAGAAGTTTGCTCTATCATATAGTCCTGCCATAATGTGCTGCCTTCTAACAAAGGGCCAAGAAATCATGACTGATCCTCTAAAGCTGTGAGCAAAATAAACTTTCTCTTTACAAGTCAGTGTTACCTCATGTACATCTTATAAACAGAAAGCAGACTGACAGACAGTGGTACTCATTATCCCAGTGACCCACAAACTCATTATTAGTTGGAACAACTGTGAACTGTTTTTTCTTCCAGTTTTGAGAATCCATTACAGATGATTTATTCTTATGCATTACCTCACAACTGAAACACATCAATAAAATGGCTGGCATAAAGCAATTTGTGCCAATAGCTCAACTCTCTAGAGAAATCTAGCCAGAAACTGTAACCTCATTAAAACAATGCACTCCCTTCCCAAGATAACCTGCAACTACAGGCAGACATAAATGCCTGTTATTTTAATATGCTCCCCTGCCCACCCTTCAGTAATCATCCTTCTATCTGAAGATGGAGTAACTCTAAAAACTCAGCTAATTAAAACAATATTTCAGCCTCTTTGCTTTTGCTTCGTTGAACAATGTATACTGTATTTCTGTAAGGACACTGGATTTCTACTTTATTTCCAAACTCTAGGTTGCTTATTGGCAATAAGTATTTACAGGTGGTATTTGATATCAAGCATCCCACTTAAATTTCTTTTTATGGCATTTTATGAAAATCAACAGTTTGAGCGATATAATGAGACCGAGCCCACAAACTTAAATTCCATATGGAATCTTATCAAATAAATTGCAATATGCTTACCATTAGCTGAGAGGAATACAATCTAGAATATTTAATAAGCTACATATGAACTAAATATTCACATAGTCAGTAATATAAAAATAAAACATAAAGTTAACTTTCATAAAATGAAAAAGAAATTCAATTTTTAGGTTGAAAAATACAACTAAAACCAAGAAAGTTTCATATTGTCATAATTTACACTGTACTTTCCATTTCAGTAATTTTTAATATATTTTATCTTACCTCTCTCCATTCTTTATTCCCAACTCCTTGCACATATAAGACACAAACTACAAAAGAAGAGAAATACATGTATATAAATCTCTCTTATAAACAGATGAGATATGACCACACACAATTTCATTCTCAGCTGTCAAAGCTACATCAAACTTAAATGCCTGATACTGAGCTTTATCTTTGCAGGAAAATTGCAGTAAATCAGCAAATGATTAAAGCTTTCTAGAAGCAGAAAAGAAACTATATCAGATCTTTGGAACTTAATATGCACACAGTAATTACTAGTAGTTTTATCTACATTTTGCTACAGATGAAGATAAATTTTCAGAAAATAGTTTAATGAGTTGAAATACTTCAGTTAAACTCTCCCTAACATACTTGATGTGCTCAAAGTCATCGCTGATGGGATAATCTGCAGGAAAACATACTCTGCATTTAATATTTGGAAACATCGATAATTGTAAACAGGTTTTAAAAAAAGAAAAGCTAACAATCAAGAAAGGAAGTCTAAGATTAAGGGCTGTGGATAAAGGGATAAGAAGAGTCTCACCCACTTGGCAAATGAGCCCCAAGAATTTTAATATCAATAAATTTTAATGCCTTCTCTAACAATGATTTCAATACTATTCCAGCACCTGCCAAAGACCTCTCCTTGTACTTAAGCCACACTGTTTCATACATAAGTAGAAAATCAGAGCTGCTGGACATTAATGTCTAAATGTTACAAGATTTGATTACATAACTAATATGGTTGTTTCATAACTCAAATCGAAAAATTCAGCTTATAACAGAAAATATATATTTCACTTGATTTTATATGCTTTTGGTTACTGGTTCTATTTTTAAAAAGAATAAAAAGTAGTGCTCTATGACTAAATCACTTAAAAATTATGGCTAATTATGGTTGTCATTCAAACAGGATTTCTATTGTGTGGCCACACCACCAACTTTTAATTTCAAAGTGAACTGTCCTACATTAGAATTGTCTGCATTTCATCCTATCCTCAAAGGGCCTAAGCAACTTTCTCTTTAGCCACAGTGTTGCCCAAGTAGACACCAAGCAGGGCTCAGGAAGAACTACAAGCTGCAAACAATTTTTTTGTAAAATTAAGCAAACAAAATACAGTAAACTGCTTCAAAAAGTAACCAACATACTTACTTGGATCAGATTTAGAAAATGTGTCTCTGTCAAGAAGATTTCTGTTGAACAAAACAGAAAATGTTAGGTTGGCATAAGGCCAAAATATGTATGTTTACATAAATGCATAAAATGCATAAATATGTACACATATGAAAGTATATACATATACAAACACACCTGCAAACACATGTCTATGTAGCTAGCTAAAATTTTCCTAAAGGTCTGACTATACTGGACTTATTCAGACAAAGGAAGCTGGGGGGCAGGGGGGGCGGTCTACTTCCTCAGTCTTGCACTACGTTAATGAAGAACAAGACTCCACTTCCTAAAACCAAAATCTCTTTCACAGAGTAACTGTTTTAGATTTATTTTTAACTCTCCATTAAAAGTATTGATGTTCAGAAACGCTTCCGGAATTAAAATGTGAGTTGTTAATAATGCAGAATTGTCTGGCATTCACAGCACATGAGCACATTGGTATGAATGATTAGAAAACACTGTTAGTGAAACTTCACATAAAGACATTCGTGTTACATCAACCGTGACAAGTTTAGTGGTGCTGTTACAGTTCAGGAATTTAAAATAAACACATAGATCTTGCTTAAAGAATCTTTTCAGTAAAGATAAAGATTAAATAGATTAGTACCTATTCATTCTTTTTTGCACGTATTTCCACACCTACAACAGAATAAAAATGGAAATCACAAAAGTGGATACTGGGGTATCCTATTGTCCTCCATGGTAGTATAAAGCAACACTCCTACAGATTAGGCTCCTAATAGTGACACTGGATAATTATTAAAAGGTTCAGTTCAGTATGCTCTGATTAATAAGGATGGCAACAATTAGGAACATTTCCATCTAAAACTGACTTTTTCAAAAGTAATCATTTAAAACTATATCCTCTTCTGAAAGACTTGGATTATGTCTAATGATAACTCAAGGGCTCCCAAAGTTCAAATTTGTATGTCATATTCATCTTCCATCCACAGGTAATAATTTGTAATAGCTAAATTATATTTTCATTTTTAGTGTTCATAATAAAAATCACATTTTCAAACTGTTATTCCTCCACCAGAACTACAACTCTCGTCATATCTATGCTGCTCTTGTATCTGAACAAGCCTTCCTTGTTCACCTCAATCTGACATTCCCCCTTTCTTAGATTTTTGAAAGTCACTGTTTGTGTTGAATCACTGTATACTAAAAACATAAAAACATATCTAACACCCTAAACAGCACAGATCATAAAATGAGATCAAGCTCTGCTCTATTCCTAGAAGACATCAGATATATTTTTATTTGGAATTATAGCAGATAAAAAGACCACTCATCAAAAATCAAATCAAAATAATCCTTTCTGAACTTAAAGCAAACACTGTGACTCCAGCAATGGTTAGCAAACAGTAAATTAAAGCATTTTCATTTGAAAAATGACTGATACTACATTTTCAACATAAATGGAAACTCTTCAACCTTTCTTGTAGTTCTAGCTTTTGCTAAATATCAAAGTAAATGTTAATTAAACTATTTCAGAGCTCATAAAAAAAGAGAGATAGCAAAATATTTCAATGATTGAGACTCAAAAGTATACTATATATGTATTTTAAGAAAAATAATGTAACAGTGCCTTAGTTGTGTAAAAATAAAGTTTTTATTTACAAATATAAAATGAATTTGTATCAGTAGACCAAGGTTAATATTCCTAATCTAGACATTACTTATTACATCGTTTCTTCCAGTCATTATAATCCATAATGCATAACCGTCAAAACCAAAACAAAATTATTTATATGATGAGAAATAAAACTATAAACTCTTTAGTGTATAATCCCTGAAATCTGAAATTTAACTTTCCAGTTCTGTTAGATAATAATTTCATCTATATTTTGATCATACAAATATAATAGAATAGAGAATGTCTGACAACATTTAATTCCTTAACAACTATTTCACTGGAACATACATGATTTTCAAAGTTTAAAAAAGGCAAATATTTTTAAGGGATATATATGCATTGTATAATCTAGTTTGGTTTAAGATAGGAAAAAAGATTCCTACCTTCATACTATACTATTAAAAACAAGGCCTAATCATACTAGGTAAAATAAGATGGGTGTTATCATGAAAGTCATTCTATAAATAAACTACATGAGCTTTAGAGAGAGTGAGTGGGTGAAGAAGCATATACAGCCCAGTACAGAATAATTTAACATCACCAGCCATTCTGAATCTGATTCCCTTTACAACTTACTTTCCTATGAGTGTTGAAAATGTAGAAATCCTTCTATTTTACCAACTGGCTGATCCACAAGAATGTGAAATAAAATAAATTTCTGTACATAGACTGGTATAGAGATGCTGCTTACAGAAGGAAAGAATAAAAATGAGAGGCCAGATGCAATAGCACTTACTCATAGAGATTATAGACTCACAGAAAGCACTTATAGAAAGATACTCTTGTTTTCTAGATTATAGAGTTTTAAAAATATGTGCACACATGCATGCACATGCGTACAAACACACACACACACCCTATTTCACCATCTTTTAGGTGGGAAGACCACTTTCCCTCCATCGGTTGTCACTGGTTTGAGCAAGATCTCTATAACATTAGGCGTATAAGTTTAAAAAACAGTGTTGAACTCCAGCACTAGGTTAAAATTCTGTGTTTCTGTCATTATATTCTGCAAATTTAGATGTAGCTTTTCTTTTTCAAGATGTATTCTTTTTCAAGAATAAATTCTTGAAAAAAGATTCAAGAAAAATGCAGCACATGAATTACAAATATTACCCAAAGAAACAGCTAATGCCAATTAGAGGTGAATTGCCTGTTTGTTCTAGTAACTGTTCATCCTCAAATTTAAATTAACATTTCTGGTTTCTGGACTTAAAGTGGATGAAGTGATTAAAACTGCATAACTAAAGGTGACAGTAAGTTAAACACTAACCTACATGAAGAAATACTGAGTTAATGATAGAGATGCATCTTGCATGTCTGAAATAAGAAAACAGATAAGTAAGAACCTAGCAACACTTCTCTTACGGTTTGTGTTTAGATATCCCTTCAAAGTCTTATATGGTCAGAGTCTTTTCAGAGGTAATGGGCTTTCAGAGTTTGTGACTAATTATTGACCCAATGCTGGGATTTTGCTATACCCACCCTAGGATGGGTAGCCTGCATACAGTATAAGAGACAGAAAGGGGTTTGTCACCCTCACTCTCCCCTTCTCCTTGCTTGCTGCTTCTGCTGTCTTTCACCTCTATGAACAGTTGCCCTTTTGTCATGCCACACTGCCTTGGAGTAGGCTGATTATGGACTGAAACCTCCACATACTGTGAGCTAAATAAACCTTTTCCCCTTTAAATTTGGGTGACAGGTATTTCATCTCAGAAATGAGAAAAGTAACTAAGACAGCTTCCCAGGGACCACATAAAAGAAAGGAGTCCGTCTGTCCCTTTTACAATCCAGTCCTCATGGGCAGAGGCTAAGGTATCCAGCCATCCTCCCTCATGACAATAACACATCAGCTTATGTGATAATTCTGTGGGTTCTGATTTTATGTTCAACAAGACACCTTTCGGTTTTAATATAGCTTCTCCTACCATTATTAGCCCAGAAAATGTGCTAGATGTCCAATATGAACACCAGTTTTCATGATTGTTATAGTATTTATTGTGCATTGGCATTCTGAGACCCATGTGAACAGTTCTCCAGTTGTGTTGTTTTTTTTTGGGGGGGGGGTTGTTTGTTTGTTTTTGTCTTTTTGAGACAGAGTCTCGCTATGCAGTTCAGGCTGGTCTTGAGCTCACTTTGTAGCCCAGGCTGGTCTCGAACTTGCAATAATCCTCCTACCTTCAGCTTCCCAACCACTAGAATTACAGGAGTGTGCCACCATGCCCAGCTCCAGCCATTTCAAATAACAACTGGGGTTATCTTTTTTATAACTTTAAAATAGCAATTCTCATTAAACCTCAGTGCAATTCTGTAAAGTGTTTTTCAAGAAAATTTTGTATTGTATGCACAAGACCTAAGCACTATCAAACACACAATAAACTAAAGATATGCTCCTTAATTTTAAGAAGCCTGAATTTTTCTAGAAAGACGAACTCATAGTAACAGTTAAATAGCAGTATAAAGTATATATAAAATGGGAGAAGGTACAGTAACCTAAAAACAGAATGAAATAAATTCATCTACTACTAAAGAAAAAATCAGGTACAGTTTAAGGGTTAGTTCTTATCCCAACTATTTTTTATTTTGTTTTTGTTTATTTATTTATTTATTTTTTAGCGGTACCAGGGATCAAACTCACGACCATGCACTTGCAAGCCAGCTATTTTTTAAAACATACCAGAAAAAAATTTATAGGTTGTGTATAATTAAAATAATCCAAACAAGCATTTATCTTGAAATAAAACTTTTAAAAGGCTCAAATATTCTTTTCTATTATATAAGACAAAACTTTAGTAATGAAAAATAAAAAATTTCAAATTCTTTGTACATAACTAATCTATTGAAGAACAGATAGAAGAAAGATGACTTGTAAACTAATCAACAGTCTCAGGCCTGGTCTTCTCTCTTTCCTACCTAGTAACTGAAACTACATAGAGAGTGTTCTTTTTCAAAATAAAACGAATATCATTCTGCCAGGGATTCAACTTAAAATCTACCTGGCATCTATATGAATTTCAAAGTTAGTAGTTCAGAATAATAGCGATCTGACTATTTGTGACCCTTGAAAGTGCTGATTTTATAAAGCATACATACAATGTTGCTATGCTTGATACTTTGTGTCAACTTGAGCACTCTAGAAGCTTAACTAAGTAATTCAGCAGCTCTCCATCCTGGGGCACAAAGGATATGCCTTTACCTCTCTAGGACATTGTCCACCATGTCAATTTGAGAAGGTTGGAAATTTAACTAATTCAGCAGACAGCCAGGGTCCCTCCTTTCTAAACATCCTCAGCCTGTCTGTGCAAGAGGAAGTCACAGAGATGGCATGAGTGCTACACCCCCCCAGGAGGCACAGCCTGCTTACAACATAGGGAGGAAAAGAGGCTTACGCTTCCGGTTTTGCTCTTGTTGCTTTGCTGTCTTCTGCTGCCTTGCACTGTTGCCTCTGTGTCATGCCACTCTGCTTTGGAGTCAGCTGATTATGGACTGAAACTTCCACAAACTGTGAGCTAAATAAACCTTTCCTTCCTTCATTTTGAGTTTTGGGTACTTTGTCTCAGCAACAAGAGAAAAGTAACCGAGACACGTGTCTTAGGGAATAAGTCCTCAAAAGGAAGGAATAGAGTGAGCTCCACACAACACCATTACTTATGTGCCACGGAACACCAGCAACACAGGAAACACTCTGTGGCTGTGCCTGAATGGAATTGTTCTGTATAATTCTCAACAGGAATAGAAATGCAGCTTATAAAGAGTAACAAGCAAAAAATGGGACAAAATTTAATTTCCTGCTGGGACAAAAATATAGCTTATAAACAGACCCATTTTACAAACATTTCCATCATGAATTCTCCTCATGTGAGAGACCCTATTGCTGTATCATACATACAGTTTCTCCTAAAAATTATACTGTGTCAATAAGCAGAACAATTCTTGATTTAATTAAAATGTGGAAACTGTTAAATCTTTCTTGATGTATTAATTCAGCATAGTTTCTGGACCACTGACAGCTGCACCGCACCCTGGTTAGGCTGGTGCACAGATCCTATAAAGAGCTGCTTAATAAATGAAGTTTTATCTTCTAATCAAAAGCATCAACCTTTTTCACATTCACTATGGTAAGGTGTTTTATTATGGGAGACAGAGGAGAGAGAAAAATGGCATTTGCGGCCTTTGTCCTAATAAGTAATCCATTAGCTGAAAAAACCTGAATGTAACACTGTCAACACTGGCACTAGAATTATAAATCATCCCCATGACACCAGGCTCCTATTACTACCATTGCATTATGTCATGGATATGAATTACTAAGATATATATATTTTTTAATTTATAAAATGATTTACAGTGGGTTTTTTTTTTAATAAAGGCAAGGAAAAAACACTTTTGGAGCAACTGAAAATCATTCAACCTTTGGAAATCACTCAACCCTTGGAAGTGATTTGATGTAATGTTTGATTCTCTCTGGTTCATTCATTTACTCTCTAATTTTATTTATTTGAACAGACATTATCTGAGAAATGAGTATACATATTTAAGGAACAATTATTTTCCTCAAAACTGCAACTGTAACAGAGAGTGAAAGACTGCACGTGGGCACAAAGTAGGTTTAGAAATGAAAAAGTGTAATAGTTTAAGGCTAAAAACTTACTGAAATGCCAAAGTCAGTTAGACTTTGAGATACCAAATAAAGGATATAGTTATTGGAGATTAACTGGCTTTCAGGGAAGAATAACTTTGAGAGTTGCAGCTGCACAAATGTAATAAATATTCACCTCAAAAACCTTTGATGGCCTGTGCACACAGATAGAACTTGATTATAAATGACAGGTATACTTAACAAACACTAGGATTGAATGATTGAATAACTTGAAAGCTTCAAGTTATTTTTCAGTTTTTCACTGAAATTGGTTATTCCAAGTATTTACTTATTAGTACTATTTAACTATAAAGCACAATGTTAAAAATACAGTTTCAATATCTGTGTGGATGAACTTGGTTCAAATACCAAAAGAAATTTGAAGGTAACAGTAACTAACAGCTAATTTTTTTGTATTTTGTCTGAGGAATTCAACTGTGATTGATACTTTTGGATATTACTTAAAAAGAGAAACCATGCTTTGTTGGACTCTAACAAGGTTAGAGCACTGGCTGACGTAAGGTAAACAAGATCTATTCATTTGAAGAAATACAGGGTTAATTGAAGGTGTGCAAATTTTCAGAAACAGGTACAGAATTCAACCTTTGATTTCATCTGGGGAAGAGAAACAAAAAAGGTATTTAAAAAAAATAAGACTAAGAGAAAGATACGGGTCATTTTAAAAACCTAAAATTCAGGTAAACACTAAATACATTCTTTCCCTAATCTTACAACTCCTGTATTTCCTGTCTTAGTAAGTGGCAACTGTGGGAGTCCAGTGATCACCTAAACATTTGTGGTTCTAATTTCTGGGACCTATAAATGTAGCCTTACTAGAGGAGGGGGATGTGATCCTGAGATGGGGAAACTATCCAGGTGGGTCCTAAGTGTGATCACACACATACACTACATCCTTACAAGAGGAGGCAGGGAGTTAGCACAGAGGTATATTATTAGGACAAAGGCCAAATAGTTGAAATGTGAGATTTGGAGATTTCTGATTGAAGATTAGAGCTGTGAGGCCATAAACTATGTCATGCCAGTAGCCACCAGAAGTTAGATAAAGCAAAGAACTGATTCTCCATTGGAGCCTCCAGAGGGAAACCAACTCTACCAATATTGTGATTTCAGGCCTGCAGAATTGTGATAAAGAAATGTCTGTTCCTTTAAAGTAACAAATGTGTGTCTATCTGTGTATTAGTCCGTGCCTACAAGAGCTTGCAGGGATGGGGTGAGGCTCTTCAAAAGATTATACACACTGACTCAGACTTCACGCAGGATGCAGACTTAACGTCTAGCCCACAGTGGTCACTCACAGACTCAAATGTAGAAGAGGATCTGTCCAGCACTAGAGATCCAAAGGACCCAGGCAAAGGACTGAAGCCCACAGCAGAGCCCCACACGACTCTGAAACAGGAGGCAAAGGACCCATGAGGGAAAGCCAAGGGGTCATCGCTGGAAGCCAGATGATGACGCCCAAAGGGAAGACAAAGGCCAAGACCTGCGCTCCTCTGAGGCAAATCAGCCACAACGAAGCTCTTCCAAGGAGAATCTGCTTTAACAAGTGGGTCTTCCACACCCAGAACCATGCTGGCTCAGTCCACCTGGGCATTCCCATTTAAACTGACAATTAATCAACTACAACTTATAATAACCACTAACCACTCTTCCCAACCAGACTTCAGGATCGCCTCTTTTTTGGTTTTTTTCAACCCTAATGCTTCTATCTCCTTGCCTTCTTCCAACTCCCAGTTACTCTCCCCATGTTAGCTTTCTCAGTGGATTTTCCTGTCTCCCCTCTCCCAGTTCAATCATCATGTCACCTCCACACAAAACTTCTCTCCTTAAAACAACTGAGATAATGAATCACTAGCATAAAACTCATCACCTATAGAAATCCTGAACTCTACCACTGCATTAAACACCTGCCACACTCTGGTCCCTGGTTATGTTCCTGGGGGCACTGTTACCTGTATATTTTTTTGTAATTTTTATTTTACAGAAAATAAAACCAAGCAAAATACAGAATGTAGCAAATCAAAATAAAACAGTGTAGGTGATGCAGTACTTCAAAGGCAAGATAATAGGAAATGAATAATGGTTACCATAATGCGTTTTGTTGTCTTCAAAATAGTGGCCCGTAACTTCAGACACAGTAAAAATTGGATAAAACAGAATTGAATAGAACTAACAAAAACAAAACAATGAACGCAATGAAGGACTTCAAAACAATAGTAAATCCAAAATGGCCACCATAATGTATCTTGTTATCTTTCAAATAGCTGCCCATGACATTGGATATAATAAAATAAAACAAGACAAAATAGCATAAAAACAAAACCAAAAAAACCAGTGAAAATGATACAGGACTTCAAAACAAGATAATAGAGAATCAACAATGACTACGGCCTTCAGAAGGAGATCCCCCCCTACATGCTACATCGTGTGTTGTTATCCTCTGAACAGATGATCAGGTGTACAAAGTCAGTGAAACACTAAACACTGCAAGCATTAAGTTGTTTTATTACTTCAATAGCTATCATCCCAGCCTGTATTTCTCCAATCACTTGGTCAGCCAATCACTTAAGAGAGAGGGGAAAACCTTGGCTCTTCTTGTCTCCCAGCCTGCATGCCAGAAAGGGCTGGTGCCTGGTTCACTCTACAGTGGCCTGCATATGGAACTGACTCATGGGAAAAGGCTGGCAGCTGGCTCTCCCCACAGCGGCCTGTGCAAAGTGCTAACTCAGAGGGTGGGCTTGGCTTCTTGTTCTTCTCCAGTCTGCAAATAGCACCAATTCACAGGAAAAGGTTGGTGTCTGGTTCTTCCCCATGCAGCCCACACATGGCACCAATCCACAGGAAGGGCTTGGCTTCTTGTTCTCCTCCCTGTTATCTGTATTTTCTTACAAACTTTTCTACAGACATTACACATTTCCTGAGTTCCTCAAATTACTTGTGATGGATTAAAAACTGGTGGTCCACTTAATGCCAGCAGAACTGAATCACCACGCTGCTCAGCGTAGATGGTTCACCTGAGGAAGGTTGCCAGCATAAATAGAGTCATGGAGAAGGAGAAGCGAGGTGTTGATGTGTTCAGGTGCGTTGAGGCATTGTGGGTTCTCCTACGTGTTGGTGTTTGAGCCGTTGGTTCTCTTGAAGAGCTCTGGTCCTCACATCGAGCATTGCTTCCTGGCTCCAGAGGGGAAGATGTGTGCTTCTTAGTCTCCAGGATAAACTCGTCACACTGGCTTCCTGGCATGTGCTCCACTGTGCTTGTTGTTGGAGGAGCTCAGAACCTCCATGTCACTGAGGATGGCTGCAGTGCTTTTCAGGACAGCCCTGGTCTTGTTGTGAGTGTGACTTCCTGGCTCCAGTGTAGAACCCTCGACCTATCAGCACAGCTCCTTCACCTTGCTGGCATAGACTTTCTAGCTTCTACTGCTGACCTTTGGGCCTTCCCAGCATGGATCCATAAAAGAGACTGGTGTGAGTCCTTCTTGTGGGCTCTAGACCTCCTGCTGGACTCGTGGGAGGCACTGTCATGAGCTCTGGGTCTTTATCTGGACTCCATGGGACATTGCTGTGGGATTCAGGCCCTTGGCTAAATATTCTATGCCTTTGGTGTTGTGAATAGATTTCCTGCATTTTCTTGTGTTAACTCTGGGTGACCATCATAAAAATAATATTATAAACTCCATGTCCTGATTCTAATTGTTCACTGCACAACCCCTGACTACAACAGCACTCCTGCCTCTCTTACATACGCACATTTCACCTTTAGCCTTCTCATCCCCTGAAATTTCTTCATCATTCTACCTCTACCTCTCTTCATTGGTGCTTCCTAGACATGCAGAACACATTAGCCCTGCTCCTGGGTACCACTAGACTCCAGAGAGGTGTATATCACAAAATCCACTCCTACTGTATTTAGTAGGCCAAGTGCCAGCCTCTGTACTCAGCACTTCAAATATACCATTTATTCTGCCCCTTGCCATAGTCCTAACAGTATTAGCAGAATCCATTTTCCAGATGAGGTTAAGTAGTAAAAGTCACAGAAACAGTACATAAGTGCATTTTTGTAAAATTTTTACTATTTTATAATTTTGATTTTAATATTTGGTGTCTACATTGCTTATTTCAACTATTTGTTGTTATTGGGAATGAAATGAGCTGCAAATTACCTCATTATTTAGTATCATTTTGGAAGCCCTAGAGGATAAGATATAAAATTAAAAAAAATATTGGAAGAAAAATCATCTTGTAGAACATTTAATTTTATACCCAGAATAAATGAGAATTAACTACCAAAAGCTTATAAAATAACTCAGTAAAATAATTGGAAGCCTACTGATTATATAAAGATCAATGATTTTTCTAGGTATCAACTGTTGATGTTTCATCCAATTCACTCTTTGGTCATATCTGTTGCCTTACATTGCTGATGTACATAAGGGCCAGTAGGTCTCTTGCTGCAATCTCCCTCACCAATGTTCTCCTGCCATGAAAGCAAATTTTAGAGCAAACAGTGCTGAAGAAAGAAACATTCATGAGCAAGCAGTACCCAAAATAATCACACAAGATTATCTATGAATTTAATCAACTCCTAGATCTCTGCCTTTTTAGGCACTCCAAAAAGCACCTTCAAAAAGATGTGAAATACTCTAGTGGCAAGATTTATCCAAGTTTTCGGCTACATTAGCGTGGGAAATTCTCTAAGCTTTCTCTATCCATGGCCTAAGGGTTCTTCGCGTAGGGCTGTACTTGAAACACCAAAGTACTTACTCATTATGAATGTCGTCTTCTATCAGTGGTGGTGACACATATGGCAGTGATCCAACCAGCTAAAACAGAGCTGAAACTTCCTTTCCTGGCCTAGAAATACTGCATCCATACTGAAATCCTAGACTCTAAGACCCAGAGAAACACTTTATTCACACATTTATGGAGTGCTGGAGTAAAAACCCAGTACACTGCCAATCATATAAAAATACTGCAAATACAATCATATGTAGCACGTAATACTTGATGATGATAATAGACAACTATATTACCAATCTACATATTTCCTATACTCACCATGGCTATTTTAGAGCATACTACTATTTTTAAAAAAGACTTCACTGTAATCAGGCTGGTAGCAGACACACATCTCTCACTCTACACATCTCTCGTTCTTCTTATTTATGGCTTTCCTTCATTTCTCTTGTGCTTGATTAATCTTTTGTTGTTTCGTTCATTTCTCAAAAAGCAATAGGATCCATGGCACACGTCTACCACACAGCACGAGTGGTTGATCTGCAGTAGGTTACACCACCCAAGTTCCCTTAAGTGTACTCAGTGTTGTCCGCACAATGACTAAACTGCTTGAAGATGCATTTCTCAGACTATATCTCTGTTAATAAGCAATTCACACATTTTTTCCAACAACAGTTTATTGAAAGATAATTTACCTACCATGCTTTGATAATGTACATTCAGAGTTGTGCAGCCAACAGCACTAGCTAGTCTCGGAATTTTTTATCACCTTCCTCCTTAACACATCCTATGCCCATTAACAGTCACAGCCGACTCCACTTCCCCCAGCACTTGGCAATTGGTAATCTTTCTGCCTTTGTGCATTTCCCAACTCTGAACATTTCATACAAATGGAATTGTACAATGTGTGACTAGCCTCCTGTAAGGCTCATCCATGTTGCAGCATGGATCACCACTTCATTCCTTTCTCCTGCCAAATAGTATTCCATTCTACAGATATGCCAAGTGCTGTTCATCAGGTGATAAACAAGTGGGCTGTTCCCACATTGTGGTTAATGTAAATAATGCTGCCAGGAACATTTGTATGGAAGGCCTCATGTGGATATATGCTTTCATTTCAGTTGTGTATATACCTAACAGATTAATCCCTGGGATCTTCAGTAACCATATTTGTAACATTTGCAAGACTTGCCAAACTATTTTCCCAAAAGGCTACACTAAGTTCCCACTGCTAAGGGTTCCAATTTCTCCAAGTCATTTTTTTTTTATTTTAAAGAGAATAAAACCGAAGAAAACAGAGTAGAACAAAACAAATCAGAACAGAACAACGTAAGCAACAAGGACTTCAAAACAAGACAACAGGAAATCAACAATAGTTACCATAATGGCTTTCGTTTTCTTCAAAATAGCTGTCCATACCATCTCACACAATAAAATTGAAACAAAACAGAACAAAACAAATCAAAACAAAAAGAATGAAAGCTTACATGATTTCAAAACTAGACAATAGGAAATCAACAATGGCTACCATAATGTTTCGTTTTCTTCAAAATAGTTGTCCATACCTTCACACTCAATAAAATCAAAACAGAACAAAACCAATCAAAACAAAGAATAAAAGCATTATAGGACTTCAAAATAAGATGATAGGGAATAAACAATGGCTGCCATAATGTCTTGTTTGCTTCAAAATAGCTGTCCATACCATCACACATAATGAAATCAAACAAAACAAAACAGAATAAAATGAATTAAACAAAAGAATGAAAGCATTATAGGACATCAAAACAAGATAATAGGAAATCAACAATGATTACTGTAATACATCCAATTATTTTCAAAATAGCTTCCCATACCATCAGAAACAGAAAAATCTAACCAAAGACAGAACAAAACAAAACCTAACAAAATTATGAAATCGATACAAGAGTTCAAGACCAGACAGTAAGAGATTAACAGTGGTTACTAACTTCCCCTCCTAGGTGTTTTCTCCCCTATCACTTTCATAACACCCATTTGTGCTTTTTGGATCCCACTAACTCCTTCTGTTTTTTTATGCTAGGAGGATAACTTGGTGTTCACCTATATGAGCTGAAACCATTTCGCCCATGAACACGATCTCCAGTTGCATCCATTTACCTACAAGAGCCTCGAGATTATCCTACTTCACAGCTGGGTAGCTTTCCATTTAGGAAAATACAGTATCTTTCTTATCCATTCTTCAGTTGATGGGCAAGTTACCCTGGCTTTTTTCTGGTGTCTTGTTGCATGGAACAATTGTTTTCTTTCCTTTGATTTTCAGTCTATGAATTTTCCTTCAAGTTTAATGTGTTTCTTATATACAATATATTAATGGATCTTGTTTCTTGATCCATTCTCTCTGTGTTTCTTTTTATTGGTAAATTGAGGCTATCTAATGGTTATAACCAGCATACTTTGGTTTGTCTCTGCCATGTTAACCTCCTGCTGTTGGCCCTCCACTTTTCCACTTCATTCAACTGCCTGTCTTGTTTGGCGATCCTCCTCTGCTGCTCTTCCTGGAACTATGGTCATCTTTATCTCTCTCTAGAATATCCTTCAACAATCTCTGTAGAATTATTTGGTGATCATGAATTTCTTCAGTTCTTTATCATGGAAGTATATTATTTTTCCATCAATTTTAAAAGATAGTTTTGCATGGTACATCAATCTGGGTTGGAAGTTTTTTCTTTCAGTATTTGAAACACTTCATTCTAAGCTCTTCTTGACTTGCTAGTTTGTGTTAAGTCTGTCATTATTCTGATGGGTTTTCCTTTATAGGTGATCTGTTTCTTTTCTCTAACAGCCTTTAGCATTCTATTTGTGTGCTGAACTTCTGAGATGTTAATTATTATAGGTCTGGGTGGATATTTACTTTGGTTATGGCTAGTTGGAGTTCTATATGCCTCACTTATCTGTATGCTAGATATTGTTCCCATATTTGGGAAGTTTTCTGCTATTACTTCCAGAATTAGCCATATTATTTCACTTGTGTTGATCCCAGCTTCTTCACTGATAGCTATCACTATTAAATTATTTTTCTTTGCATCATCTTGCAGCCATTAAATTGTTATTTACTGGGTCCTTGTTATTTTTAAGAGCTCTTTCCTTTCACGATTGCTAGCTATGATCCTGTCTTCAAGGTCTTAAAGTTTATCTTCAGTTTCATTCAAGTGGTTTTACCAGCTTTCAATCAACTTTTTAATTTCCTGGATATCTCTTTGAATCTGGTTCATACATTGTAATTCCTTCCTACATTGTTCACTTAAGATTCCATCATTTTCCTATGCTCCTCTTTTTTATCTGTGTCTTCTTTAGGTATGTTCAGCAATTTTTTCATTATGCTTGTGATTTTTTCTTTTATCTGAGACATTATTTCTGATTTAATTACTTTTAGTCTCATGAAGTTGTTTCTTCACCTCAGTTGTATCCTCTTAGAGATTTCAGGTGTGTGACTTCCATTTTCTTCCATGACTGTATCTCCCAGACTTGTTTGATACGGGCTAGAGATCTGAGGTTGCCTTTTGCTCCTTCATCTTGACATTTGCCCAGGTTCCACCCAACAATCCAGTTGTGGGGTCCCACGCAGTTCCCACATAGTTGCCCCTCTACAATATAGGGGAATAGAGTGGGCACCTGAGTTCTCTGACTCCAGGTTGCCAGGGAGGTAGCAGGGGATGGGGTAGGCTTCTCCAGACCAGTAAGCTATACTGCACAATGTCCAGGGGTGCATGGTGGTAGAGATGTTTCTTCTGTCAGCCTGCAGGTCTACACAGGGACTCCAATGGTGTCAGGCACACATGGGTGTGTCTGTCTGGTTCTCCCAGTGGGTGCTGGCTGCCTGAAGGAAGCAAGGGTCCCCAGTGGTGGCCTGCGCATGCACAGGGCTTATCTGGTTGTGTCTCCCTGCTCACGCTGTTTGCCTGCAGGAAGCAAGCCTTCTGATGGTGGTGGCTGGAAAGCAGAGGTAGGTCTGGCTGGTTCTCTCTGTCCCTGCTGGCTGCACACAGGAAGTAACCCTACCAATGGCTGCAGCCAGCAAGCAGAGGCAGATCTTCCAAGTCATTTTCAATGCTTACTTATTGTCATTTATTACAACCATAAAATGGTGCATTTTAAATATCAATGATAATTACAAAGTCTTCTGGTGTTAAGTATATGATAGAGTCACCACTCCAGAATACCAACTCCTTATTGAACTACAAATGTTACCCCACTGCATCCAAGGAAGGTAGTTCTCCTTACAATGCATCTTATTTAACTTCAGAGTCTAAAATGCACATCTAGATGACACTGTCTCTGCTGAAGTATTTTAAAAAAAACAAGAAACAGAAGTAACTGAAAAGATGGCAAGAAAATATGACATTATTTTTTAAATTTTAGCATGAATAGTAGTTTCAAAACTTCACACAAAGCCTCCGCTCAAAAAAGATGAACCTATTTGATAACTAACACATTTTGAATTTCTGTATAGAAAATGATACAATAGCTAAAGTTAAAATATAGCATTTGTTGTGTAATCACAGATAAAATGTTATGGCTATAAATCTAGAAAGCATTATCTGAAATAATAAGAAAAACATTAGCACCCAAAAGAAAAAATGAGCCAGAGAAGTTAATAATCATTTTATAAAAGTGAAATACAGTTGATCTTTGAGCATATTAAATGAAGTTCATCCTCAGTAATGAGCACTGGCATGCCAGTAAAATCAATAATAAGCTAGTGACCTCCTGGGAAACACATACTAGCTACTCATTAAGTAGTAAATGACATATCAGGGAACATTAAAATGTTACAGAAAACAGAATTTTACAGTGAAAATACAGACATGTTTTATGGAGCCCAACTCAGACATGAAACTGACCCTATAGAAAGAGCTAAACAAAGACAAAAATATTCAAATTCTGTGTACACATATTACCAGTTTGATTCTTTTCTTAATTGCTTTTTCTGTTTTTCCAGTCCACATAGAAGTAATGGATATCTAAAGTTCTTTATAGTTAGTTCATAATTCTGGCACTTAAGAAGAG
The DNA here is from genome assembly GCA_004027295.1 of Dolichotis patagonum. Taxonomy (NCBI): domain Eukaryota; kingdom Metazoa; phylum Chordata; class Mammalia; order Rodentia; family Caviidae; genus Dolichotis; species Dolichotis patagonum. The sequence goes on along the minus strand of PVJX010002973.1, from coordinate 38,424 downwards.
CTGTCACTCTTTGCCCTCATTATAACTGTAGATTTACCCTCAATTGGTAGGATGTCCACTTTTAAATAAATCCAATATTGAACAGGTAGGAAAATCCCTAAATACATTGTCATCCAGGAGAAAGTCACATTCCTTCAAATATACTGATTGTTTCCTCCTTTCATATTTATTAACTATCTGTTACAGACAAGCTACTCTCCTAGGCATTCAGTCTGAAGCAGCAGGAGAATGGAACGATCTCAATGAGTTTTTGCTACAGAAAAAGCAGAGAAGTAATCCATAGAGAGACAGCCAATGACATTTCTGTGTTAGGAACAGCGGCATCACTACAATCAGGTGATTGTGAGAGTGTTAGAAAGGCTCAGTTCAAGGAAGGGCTCTCTGAAAAGGTAACATGAACTGAGAACTGAGTGAAATGAGGCATGGATGGGAAAACCTGGTTGTAGAATGTCTTCAGCGAATAGCACAGCAAGAAAAGAGGCCGTGAGACAGGAGAAGAAAGTGAGTCATTGCACATTACGAGGTAGAAAGAGAGTGTCCACTCCTGAGGCCCCAGTAAAACATGATTTCAAGGTGAAGTCTTGTGAATATGATCAGAAAGTTAATTTTCTAAACAGGAAGGTTTCTGTAGTTTTTCAAAACTAGATATCCAGTTTACCAACATCAAGCAGGTTGTGGAGAAACTGAAATTCTCATACAACTTGGGTAGACCTCTATTTTGGTAAATTTCTCAGTGTTTAAAAACATTTATCAAAATAGAAATGTGTGTCCCATTGATATGCCAATTCATTGTCTAATGAAGGAAGGAAACTAGTCATCACATGAAGACTTAATAAAAAGATTAGAGTTTAATGGAATAACTAACATGAACAATTTAAATGAAAATTTAGTGCCAAAGAGGAAGCACAATACAATCATTACAATTATAGTTCCTTCATTTGCTGCCTGCATAATCTAAACTGTCTATGCTTCATTTTAAAATTTGCTAAAAAAAAAAAAAAACTGTAAGGAAAAGCAAGCAGAATTATGTAGACTGTGGGTGTATGGCTTATGGGCTTGGTAGGTAATGCTGCTCCTCCAAGTTCTTGCATAGTACTTAAAAAAGTCAAACAGCTTCTCAGAAAAATAAAAAAGAAACATTCATGATTTCTTTATGAAAGTGACTACTGGCCCCAGCTTGGGTCAAATGCAAACAAAATACAACAGGCCCCCTAGTGGAATCTCTACTTAGAGACAGAACTTTAACACTGCAAACAGTTTGAAAGACAAGGCCTCCACTCAACATGGAAACTGGAATTCTGCACTCTGTGCCACAGGTGAAAAAAATCTGGGAATGTATGGATTTACAGAACTGACAATGTGCAGAGAGTATCCACAAAGAAGGAATCCTGACTGAGAATCACCTTGGAGGACCACACAGCGCCACAAATACAGGGTATATCAAGAGAGAAGCACAAGAGGCAACAGGCAGTGTCACAGTGACAGATCACATGCCAGGCTCTGCAGGGGTAGGGCACCACTGCCACTTCCCAGGGGAACTGTCAACAGCAACTCAAACAATAGCAGTGTGAGGCAGAAAGAAAAGCAGAAAGGATTACTGAGATCAGAGCTGGAGTCAGCTGCTTACCTGGAGAAGTGCTTGCCAAGCCACAGCAGCCCCAGACTGTAACAAGGAGGCCAGGTCCAGAAATTAACATTGGAAATAGAATTCGAACAATAACAAAAAGCCTACACTTCCCTCTGACCGAAGTCATCCTAATGTGGCTTTGAATGGAAATATGTTTTCCTTATCTAAATAAAGACACAGGGAAATATCTGGCAGGCATGTTCTACTGCTAGGTGGGGAAACCGCAAGGGGACTTACAATTTCTTTTGTTCTTTTCCATATAGCTTGGTTTGGATTTTTACACATTTTTACAATGATCATTTAGCACTTTTCTAAAATTTTCCAGTTGTTTGACGTGGTCCACTGCTTTTCAATTATTTCAGCTTAACACCAATAGAGAAACAAGAGTTCCCTGCTAAGTGCCACCATCTATAAAACCATTTTACTGATATTATATCATTCAGTCCTCATAGTAACTATATGGGAAGAAATTCCTAGTGTGATTTACAAAGAAAAACAAAGAGAGATGAACTAATTTACTGAGTTCTTGTGGTTGGTAATATATGGAGCTGCAGCTGAAAACCAGATCTTTCTAGCTCTAAATCTCTGCTCTGCTCCTTAATACATTTCCTTAATTATGTTATTAACACTTAAGATTATGTACCATCATTTTTCTCAATCCCTCTTCCTGCCCACTGTGGAAGCAGTAACCATATTTCAACTAACAGCTAAGAGCGTGATGAGCTTCCACATATTTTATACAATTAGCTAGCTTGGTAGTTTTCCAGCATCCATCACTTCTCCCAGAGACAACACATGAGGCACGCCTGGTCCAAGAAGCAGTCCCCAAATCAGTATAACAGCAAAAGTGGAAGGCTTTACGAAATACCACTCTACCCAACATTGCTCAGATTTTTCTGCCTTCCAGACACTTAGAAAATACGCTGATTATATGACTAACTTTTTGATTCTTTATTAGCTTTTGAACAATATTAGCTGTTTTTCCTAATGCAGGCATCTTTAGGCTCTGCATGTTAACACTGCAGAAGAAAAATTTTATATGCAGAGTTGCCTTAAATAAACTGCCCTGAAAACTGGTCAATCAATGCATAGGCTATGCTGAAGGAATGCAAATATGCATATAAAGGTAGGGCTAGATTGGCAGGGGTTGTTTCTTTATTTCTCTCTGCTAGGTTTTAAACAGTATCTTTCATAATTTGTTTGAATCACTGAGTAATTCAAATACACCCTATATAGTAATCTGAGCTCCTTAGATTAAGCAATGCAGTTTAAAGGAAATAAGCTGCCTTGAGAATTTATGTGAAAGCAAAAATGATCACCTGAAAGACTGAAAATAACTTCCTAATATATATCCAACACCCTCATCACACGTGACTAGACCAGAAATATGCTCCTGACTTGGAAGCGCTTGTCTAGGTAAAATCAATCAACAAATAATAAAACAATTTTAAAAAACTCAGTTGCAACAAGAACCCATGCTACATACAGTTTTACAAATCCTCAAACATAACAATAAAGCAGTCATCGGAAATTGCTTAGCAGTGTTTCTTTCATCCTGCTTTTATACAGTTGATGTTTTTCAACTGAATTCACCGTATACTGTTTCCTGTCTTTGTACTCTATAGTCATGGTCCCCACGTACCCCACAGCAGTGACAGGAGAACCTTTCGGAGCTTTCCATGGTAACAAACAGCCAGCTGCAGCACACAGGCCATGGGTTCACCACCACTGCTCTAGAAGGACTCATTTTCTTTCTTTTAACTATAGGTACATGGAATTAATAAGTAATGAGCATGCTCACAACACACTGGACTAAAAACTAGGTGTACTACAAAGGCAAGTAAAAAAAGGTTCTGTCCTAAGTGAACTTACAGTCTAACAGTTGTCTGACGCATTTTCAAATGTTTATTCAATAAGCACTAAAGTACTGAGTGCCAGAAAAAGAATCTGGTGTTGGAGATTATAGTAAGAATACATGGGCTTCTGGCCCTACTTTATTTATATTCCATTAAGGGGACATATGTGTAAACAAGTATCTGTAATATAATGTGGGTGTGCATAATAAATTCATTACAGTTCAGGTTAGAGAAAACAAAACATAGCCAATTCCATCAGAAGGTTCAGAAAAAAGTCTTCACAGTGAGAAGGATGCCTGAACTATCAGCAGATCCCATTAGGGAAGACAACACGGTGACATAAATCTATTCTCATAAGGCACAGGCAAGGTGTTATAGCTTATGTCTAGATGTCCCCCAAAGCCTCAGGTAGTCATAGGTAGGGCTTATCAGAGGTGGCTGGATCTAGAGTTTGTGATGCTGGGATTAAGTCTGTATGCTGGGATCAGGGGGTGTGATTATTAAATTAGTCCACTGACTGGTTCTGCACAGTTCTGGAAGTGGCTAACGAGAAGGCCCTCCCTGGTTGTGAGCTCTACCCACCCTCAGGGCATGTAGCCTGGGTAGGATATAAAGGACAAAAAGAGGACTGCTGTGGCCACTTGCTGCTTTGTTACTTGCTGCTTGCTGCCTTCTATGAGCCATGAACTGTTTCTCCTCTGTGATGCTCCTTTGCTATACCATTGGGACTTTGAGCCAGCCAACCGTGACCTGAAACCGCTACAAACTGTGAGCTACAATAAACTTTCCCTCCCTCCATTTTAGGCATCATGTCTTTTGTCTTAGCAACAAAAAAAAGTAACTAAAATGGTGTGTATATCATGCTTCTCCCAGGAAATGCAAGTAATCTGAGGTACTTTGGGGTTTAGAAGAAAGGGAAGAGTGGTCAATGGAGCAGAGAGAGCAGAGCGACATAGACGGAAAGGTAAAATTGGAGACAGGCCAGAACTTGGAAAATCTTTATTAAATAAGCAACTAAAGAGTGCTTCACAAGGGCTGGGGATTTAGCTAAGCGGCATAAGCCCTGCCTGGCAAGTACAAGGTTGCGAGTTTGATCCCCAGAACAAAAAAAAAAGAATGCAATGACACACGAGAGTCATACAATGATAGGATTGTCCCCTTGTGAGTGGGTCTCTACCAATCTGGTGTATGGGATTCACGACATGGAGGAAGAAATTGGTCAAACAAGATAGGAGACTGAAAAAGGCATGGAAATTCTACTCTGGTTTTGTCCATGTCAGAATGGTCTGGACCCAGGAAGTAGAATAGTCAGTCATGTTAAAGAGACAATAAAGAAGTAGAAAAGAAAGAAGGTAAAGACTTAAAGCTCAACAGACAGAAATTTTACTGGTGTGCAGGGGATATATCGAAAATAGTGGAGAGGATTAGTCCTTTGTAGGGAAGCAAATTAGAATTTCAGGAGTTCTCATATGTATTTTTAAAAACCTCTGAAGCAATTCTAATGAGACCCTTGTAAAGAACAGCAAGTTTAGGTCATGTCCCTAATAACGAAAATGATAAAACCACACAATAATTGCAATACTTGGGTTTTCACCTATATGGATATAGATATAGATAGATGATAGAGATAGAGATAGAGATAGAGAGACAACTATTCATCAGTAATCATCTCATTTATGTATGAATCATTCACCAAAAAGGTGAAGCAAAATGACTTCATAATTTTAGTTTTTCCTAGTATTTATAATTGAAGTCATTAATATGTTTTATGTCTCTGAAAGATTTGATGTAATCAAGCATGACAACATTTTAGGCTAACTATAATCAAATTTACACTTCAGTTTAGAAGCCCTTAAGAACTTACTTAAAATAATACAACAAAACTTTACAGGCAGACAAGTGTAACACATGACATGATTTATGGTTTGTGGATGTTGTCAGATATCAGCTTTCTCTAAAATTCTGCTCTTTGAACTTCATGAAACAAAACTAAAATTGCTGGACCAAAGGCACAGGATCTAGGGAAAGTACTTGAGCATAAGACTGACTTTGTTCTCCGGAGGCCAGACCATCAAACAGCTCTTTGTAACTGAGATTATCTCCAACTGAGAGCTCCGTGTGCTGCTGTCTTTTACCAGTTCACAAAGTAGGTATCGGAAATGCTCTTCCCCAAGACAAAATCTTCCCCGGTTAAAGGATATGTATGTTCCCTTATTTTCCTACTTAAATATATTATAAAGGATATCACACATACAAATTTTGTGTATTCTCTCTCTCTCGCTCTTTGCCTGCTATTCAGTTCATATTAAGCAACCATCTTTCTGTATCTAGAAAGTATTTCTCCACTTCTAAAATTAGCTTTGATCTGCTTGGAAACAATGTAAGCTAATTCAAAATTATCAATTTGTCTATCATTTGTCCAAAAATAAAGCTCTGTAGAACATTATATAAACTGAATAAAACCAAATAATTATGTTTTTATTAAACTGTACTGGTACAGTCAGACACTTAAATGTCTATGTATATTACATGTATATACAATAGTTTTAAGAATGCAGACATACTCAGATTCATAGATGATCAGGTTCATTTTCTCAATCTGCTCATAAAGCAGCAAATATTTACTGTACTGAAAATCTTCATGTGCAAAGTGCAGTTAAATTTTGTAATAACTAAAGATAAAACAAAATAGGTGGTTCTAAATTTGGTTGAGACAGAGAAGCAAAATACTATATAATTTTAAGCCATAATGAAATAAAGGTACAAAAAAAATGTGACATGGGACCTCAAAGGAAGGAACGATTCATCCCAATTGCAGGAATTTAGTAATAATACCCTGAGTTGTAAAGTAAACCTTAATAACCAGACAAGGATAAACAGAAATGGGGAAGTTTTCTGACTGTAAAAAAGAATCAACAATGGTGGACAATGGAAATACATATAATAAATTAGTAAATTAGAAAGTAGTATACTTCACTTTGGCTGTGCTTACACATCTGAGATAGAAAGGGATGGCTGGCCATGATGAAGAAGTACTCCCTGGACAACATGTTACAATATTTGGACTTTATTCTGTAAACAAAGGGGAAACACCAAAAGTTTCTACAGAAAGCAAATCAGACAATTCAACATCTGCTTAGAAAGCTAACTACAGAACATGCCAAAAATGAAACAAAGAACTTAATTATAAAGTCATAGAGGTTATCTTAATAGTCTGGGTAAAACTGACTACTTTGTAAGGCAGGGTGGAAGCAGCAAACATGAACCAAAGGTGACAGACAGGATGGAGGGGCTCAGTGAAGCACAAGCTGAAAATGAAGTTTGGGAAACACAGTAAGTCAAGCAGTATAAAGACAGACAACTAACAGTTTTCATGCCACACGCTATTGGTTTACTTTATTTGTAAAGTCAGCTGTTTCTCACTAAGCCCTGACACCTCTTGGGATCCGCTTAGATAGGACATCAGGCACCGAACACTAAGCAACCCCTTGAGCACACAAGACTGAGTCCATCTGCCATCCCCTCTGTAAACTCACTACTGGTCACGAAGGCATAAACCACAAAAGCTGACCAACATACTACAAAAGCAAACTGCAGAAAAGAAAAAGATTTTCATTCATGCCAAGTATTGTTCACTTCTAAAATAATCAAAGCTAGCCAGCTTCCTGTTGAGAGGAAAAAACAAAGAACTAGAACAATGACAGCAGAACTTGACATTTCTTTAGGAGAATAGTGAGCAAAAGGAGAATTGTGAGAGATCAAGTGTTTGGCATTAGAAATAATCTGCAGTAACATCTTTTTTAGAAAATTCTCAGGCCTAGAACTGGAACCTAAGTTTTCAAAGTTTTATTTGGTCACACAAAGGCTTAAGAGCTTATTTTTACAAAATCATGTGAAATATTCAACCAAGTCACTCTGGGTTGGGGAAAATTAAGATCTAGACATATGTTAGTACTATATTTCCCTATTAATTGTTCTTCATTCACCTCCTTTTCTTTAAAAAAAAAACTCAAACATAATAAATAACTTGTGTATTATTTTACTCAGTCATTAATATAGTCTATTATTTTGAAAGTTATCTTGTTAATAATAAATCACTATCATTTGTTGCCTTATTTATTAAACATAAATTACCAGAACTTACTTAGCTTGTTAGCAAATGGTCCCTGGTGAGCACAGAATTTTCTAGAGTTAGGAGGTTGTTCAAATTTTAAGGTTCTGCCTCCCCTATCGTAGAATTATGTTCCAAGTGACATCATGACCATGCAGGTGGGGATAAAGCCTTTCTGCAGGAACTAAGACCCAGAGTAGTGGTGGGATTAACAAAAGCCCCAGGGCTAGAGTCAAAAACAGAATGAAAATTCAGTGATCTTGCATTACACTTTCCTTAAAGAAGGAAGACTATTTAAGTGACATTCCAATGACAAAATGACTTAAGGAGGCAAAGAAATTGACACTACTTAAATTATACCACAAATCTTGAGCTGAAAAATCAATCATCTTTAAGTAGTATATTTCAAACTTCTCTCAGAAAAAAATATTTTTAAATTCTCTAATTTAAATTACCAATTAAGAGGAAAGTTCACTAAGAGTAAAATATTGATCATGCCTCCATTTCCCAAAGTGTATAAAGAGGTTTGAGATGAAACTACTGGCATAAAAATCAATTGTAACCAACTTTCAACTATCTCTGCGCCTACAATTCACTTGAAAGTTCAGATACCAAGATAAATCAGATTACAAACTAAGTCCAAAATAGGAAGTAATTCAGACAGATTAGCAAACAAAATTGATGGCATGGTATACTTCTAAAAGTAGCTCTAAGTCTCCCTCCTTTGCTCTTAACCTACCTCTTTCTCAGATTATTCTTTGCTTCCAGATAGAAAACCTGAAAATCAACAGAAGACATTAATGAAGAATGAGTTGTTTCCAATTACATAGGAAAACAAACAATGGGAACCTCCATTCAGAGGAGTATATTTAGCTAGCAGAGGTTTGTAGGAATGTCCTAAGAGTTCTGTGAATTCAGGTGATAGAAAGAACAAGGCTCTTCAGGCTGTAAGACACAATTTCATTTCTCAAAATGATTATAGGGACACCATTATGCTAACAAGGCTGAAAAATGTGTTGGTTTCAAATAGTCATGGCAATTATAATCATATCTGGTTCATTACATGCTCTGACATTTGAGATAATGCTTAATAAAATTAACGTGTCACTTGCTACTTATTTTACATATATGCATATACTGAGAGAATGTGCAAGCAAGCAGGTAATTATCAAGGTAAAAAATATTGACTGTTGCAAACATGTTGTAATTCAGGTAGCTCAAAATAATGCGTTGACATTTTTCAATATCTAAGTAATTATTTTATTTGCATTGCCTTCCAAGTTTGCTGCAAAGGGCAATCCTGGAATTCAGTACTATAAAAAAGCTAGCAAATGGTGATTTCTCTGTTATTAAGAAAGCAGTGAACTGCAAATGATAGGGCCTAAGGTCAATTGTCAACTCTTACAGCAAAGCTGAATGTCACACAGTCAGCTGAAGTCAGTTAGCCTCACATTCCATTTGCCTACTCCATCACTTTGCTCCAGCACTTAGTTCTCATCTCACCTTGCTGCTGTTTTCTAAACAGCTCTCTCAGTACTTAAAATAAGAATCAATACTGGGAAACTAAATGTCAAATTACTGAATTAAAGTTTATACAACTCTTAGAAATTGCTCTACTTATAGTTCTAACCAATAGAATACAGAAAAGCACAAAAAAAAATCCCTATTTGTCATTCTCAGAGAACTATTTCCTTTGTAACTGTGTTGGTATTACCTAGTGCAACTGGGTCTCCCAGCTCTGTGATTCCTTTTTAGTCAGGTACCAAGACACCCACATGGATCGGAAATAGTGCCACCTCCAAGCCTGAAATGTACATTATCTGACTATGTTAGATTTTTACTTCAATTTACATAAAATGCGTAACATGCTCCAAGCTTTCACATTAGTGAAGCTTTGCTTCATTGGTACAGTTCATAGTTAAATTCCTTTCCAGTCTAATGTATAGAAATATTTATCAGGGGATATAAATGATACTGTTCTTCAGAGTTCCAGGAAAGCAGCTGATAATACCTACAAAATGTTTTGGAGCATTATTCTTCACAGATAAACTTGACAAAATATTCACATTTTAGGAATGGAATCTGGTAGCAAATGTTCTCAGCTGGAGAGGTACATTAGGCAGGGTATATCAGCTACCGGAACAAGGGATCTTTCAAATACATTTTATTTTATTTCTGGCAATAAATGCTTGCCCTGCTTCAGTCTGTGTGTCACTTATCCCAATCCCTGATTTATCACATGTCCAACAAGTGAGCACTTTCTTAAATACTGGACCACTGATATTATTGATTAGATTAAAAAATGTAGTTCTTTTATCCTAAAACTGTGCTTCCATGGTAGACTATCTCTCACTCATCAGATCCTATTAGTTCCAAATGTCTGTTGTATGTGTCAGCAAGGGCAGGATTGGGGGGGGGGGTGAATCTTAGAAACTCACTATGCATTTCCAAATACACACTACATGACCACTGTTTTATTCCACTCAGCCTCTGTATTCAGTTATCCGGTCTGGGATATAATGGACTCTCTTCAACATACAGCTCTATAACTGCCACCACATTTCTATGACTCCCTAAGTTAATAGTAAATTTTTCCAAAGTACAGGTCCCTTCTTCTATGTCACTTGTATGCCATATACTAAAATACATGAAACCAAGATAAAACAACTATTAAGTATTTTTCTGTAACAGGTACTGCACTGAACCCTAGAGAACATACTTCATCAACTTATCCCAAGAACCTTGAAATTTTGGTGTATATATCATTTTATATTGCTAATTGAAAAATGAGATTCCAAGAGCTGAAATAAATCACACCAAATAACATTCCAAACAGGCAAAAATGGAATTTAAGGACATACATAATTCCCTGTAATTCCATCTTCTTGCTATGGTACTCTTATGTCTCCATTCTCATTAATCTCCAAATGCTACCTTCTGATGGAAATAAAAGCATTCAGAAAGGTGCAGTCAGTAGTTTAAATTGTATTCTGCTTATGTAAAGTGAAACGAGAAGAAAACAAAACAAGCTACTAAAACCCTTCGAGAAGACAGCTCATGAGTAATGTCAGCTCTAGAAAACCAACCCTCTCCCCAGAAATCAGAGATGCTGGTAAATGTTTCTGAGTAAGAATATTCAGTGTTAGCATTATTTTAAATAGCAACTTCTCAAAATAAAATTTAGAAAATAAGACACGTTAAGTAAACATAGTATGCTAGTAGAATATTACACAAATACGGAAGATTGTGTTCTCAAAGATTACTGACAATAACATATTCATGATATAATGTCATTATAATGTTGATATAATGGAATAATATTCTAGATTATATATTATTAAAATAATATGACATGTTATATTGTACACATTATCTTTATACAACTGTGAGCTGTGTGACATTTATAAACGAGACATGAAATTCATTTGCTCACAGTCTGATAGAAGAATGGGTGGTTTTTATTTCTGTCATATAAACTTATGTAATTATCAAGGGCTTACTAATATGACAAGCAGTGACTAAATGCTTGTGTCGCTCCAAAATTCATACAATGAAATCCTAACCACAACACAACACCAGAATCAGGAGGGGAGGATTTTGCAAGGTCATTACATGGTGAAGGTAGCGCGTTCACGAATGTGATCAGAGCTCTTACCAAAGGAACCCCAAGAGAGCTCTCTCACTCTGTGCTCCCTGTGAGATACATAGAAAGCCTGTGTGATACACGGAGGGTTCTGCATACATGGAGGACCCTCACCAGATCCTGGCATTGAGGGCACCCTGACCTCCAACCTTGCATCTCTACAACTATGTGATAGGAGACACTAAATTCTGCTGTTACTACACTACTCAGTCTGTAGTACTCTGCCACAGAACTTGAGCTATGACAAGCAGCAATAATTTTTTTTGTATAAAAACATTTTACTGATATCAAAGATATGTTGCTAAATACACAAACTAATCAAAACATACAGTCTTTTTTAATTCATAATTCCACAGAATTTTCTAAATGTAGATTTAAAAAAAAAAAGATCAAGCTATCTCAAGGCCATGTAAGCCAGCTCCAGCACACCATCAAAAAGTATCCCTTCAACAAGCCCAGCACGGCGAGGCACGCCTGTAATCCATCACTCGGGAGGCTGAGGCAGGAGGCGAACACAGCTGTTTGAGGCCAGTCTGAACTACGCAGTGAGTCTTTGTTTCAAAAAAAAAAAACCAGTGTCCTTTCAACATACAGAATCTGCAGTTGCAGAGCCATTTACTCATCAAATCAGCTGATTAAAAATTTAAGAGTGTGGTAGTGGATTTCCATAATCCCAGCGTTCAGGGAGACTGAGGCAGGAGGATCACAAGAACAAGCCTAGCCTAAGCAGTGTACTAGTTAGTGAGACCCTATTTCAAAAGAAAAAAGAAAGGCTGGGGACGTAGCTCAGTGCAAAGGGCCTTGATCCAATCTCCAGTACTACAAACAAACAAATAAATAAAAATGTTAGCGTATACAGCCTCACACGTTAAAAACCAGATTCCAAGGTCCCATTGGCAGAGATTCTGTTTCAGTAGATCTGCTACAGGGCCCAGAAGTCTGTATTTTAACAGGAACCCCCAACAGACACACACATCCAGGATCGAACATTTAGTGACCAGATACTTCATACCAAAATCAGAACAGATGAACATAAAAGAAACAAAAGTGATCATTAAGGGGAATACAGGGACCATGAATCACAATATCTACAGTATTAACATACACAGTACTGTCGTAGAAAACAGTTTATTTAGTTAGCTTATGAGTAAGACAGTCAGCTAGTGGAAGGGCCTGAGATCCAGTGGGATGACCACCCATACTGACACCCCTTCTTAGGATTTCTGAGGTTATGATAATGTAAAATAGCTAATTCTTTCCAAGATGCCAGTCCACTGTAAACACTGTGAAAGAAAAGGACTCAGAAGCCTGAGTCCCAACTGGTCATTTTAAATCCACAGAGCCACTTGTGATAGACAGGTGACCACTAAACAACTTAGCAATTCCTGTGCTCTGCTCATCTATCATTAGCTCTAAATTAGGGGGTCACACAGCCACGCCATTTGAGACCCCTCCTATAAATCCCAGAGCTAGTCATCTTTCCCTTATTTCCAATAAAACTTCTCCTAACCTCCTCTTCTTGACTTCATTCCTGAGTGTCTGTGTAACCACGAGCCTGGTACACACGATATCACCAGCAGCGTTGGGAACACAGGAAAATCCAGCTTGGGAAAGTTCAAGAGAGAAGATGACACTTGACCCATTTCATGAAGAGGGGTCAGGATCTAATCACGAAGAAGAGAAGGAGGGAGGGAGGGATTTGGGGGCAGACAGAACGGAGTGTGTACCGACTGCGACACAGGCAGAATTTGCTCCATGTGACAATGGCACATGCTTTGGGACTTTACTTCTTATTCCCATTTGTGAGCCATATTTATCTGGCATGCACAGAGAAAGTATGCAGCCTGAACTAGACACAGCAACAGAATTTATATGAAGATTGACAGGAGACCAGGCAAGAGAGGCAGGGCCAGGTTCAGCTTTTCAAAATGCCCAGCATGAAATAGGTATTCGGTAAGTTTCTACTTCTTTCTACTTTAATATTTAAAATAATAATTCTTACCCTGACAAGATTATCACTATGTATGAAAGGACCTACATTTGACAATTAATATGATACACCACTATCCTTGCTTTTGTATTCAACAAGCCAATTTCTCAATTAGAGAAAATGACAAAAATCACTGAAATAGTGGAATAAACCAAGGATCCAGGAAAAACAGGCAATCATGTAGTATTTTTCCACCAGTTGTACTCATTGCATATTAATCTGTTTTCGGAGTCAAATGGGAATGTTATTTGGTCTCTAAAGTTATGTCAATCCAGTTTTTGGACCAGTTCAGTTAATTACCTTACAAATCTACAAATGGTTTTAATAAAGAACAACGAATGCAGAAATATAGATCAGGGGTAGAAGAGAAGGCAGGGCAAAGAGCTTGGCTCCACATAAGTACAATTAGAAAAGCACAGCTGTCACCTCCCTCACAAACCAAGTTTACAGCCACTATGAGACCTCCACGGAAATTCCCACTGCCCTAGCCAAACCACACCCATCCATCTCGTGCTGCTAGAACCTATCTCCTTTTTGTAATACACTCCAAGCATTCTCTTCCGCAACAATCCCTTCCCAATTCATGTAAGAGCCTCAACTTTGGATTTAGTCCTAGGGTACTGTATCTCACGTAATGTTTATCTGCCAACCAGATGTTACATTTCAGAGAAAGAACTTAGACTGCATGTCTCATGGAGCATGGCATAATTCTAAATAGACAAAAGATACCCAGACACTTGGTAAGTGAATAGAATTGTCACTGGTGTCACGCTTCAATTGTTGAGCCCTCTCACCTCCCTCAAAGTGAAGATGAGGCTTTTAATGACAGGGGATCTGGCTGTGAAAGAAGGTTACCAAAAGGAATCCTGTGGCTGAACTGCTTTTGAAAGATCAGTGAATCATCAGTGATCTCTACTATAGGAAGGTAAGGGAATCCCTTGGTCTGCTTGCCCATAGTAAGGCAGAGAGGCCTACCATTGCGCCTGGCTGCTGAGTAAAACCTCCTCAAATGTGCTAGAAAACACCACACTACGGAGGATGGATAAGAGGAAACAGGTATCTCCATGCTCCTTAGAGACTCTCACAGCATTCTGTAAGTGAATCAAACGACTTACTTATTCAACAAATACTATTTCCAATATGAGTTACCATTTTTAAGGCTATTCATTTTGTGTCATGTACCATGTAAGCATTTTTCCCACCCATTTTATAAAACCCTGGTAACACTCTAGAGATAAGGTAAATATCGTAACTGTCTAAGGTAATGAAAGTAAGTTGCAAGGCCAGAATTTGTACCCAGGTCTCTGGTAACGAAGCCCAAAATATGCCACTTGCTATACCACATCCAATTCTCAACAATATAAAAATAAAATTAACCCAGTTTAAGGTACTAATTTGGGAACCTACGTGTGCTTCTGTTTGCCCAAAAGATGCTTTTTATACCAAAGGCAGCAGAAAGTAAACAGTAAACTTAGTCAGGAGCAAGTCAAATAATGAACCCGGCACCAGGCACCTAAGAAGAGATACTTAACAGTCAGTATTTGTGGTCTTTTTCAGGATTTTGTTTTTTAGTTTGAAAATTTAAAATCATGCCAAAATAAGGGCAAAAACAACGGCTGGAGAGGGTTATCTCTAGACTCAGGTGGCAGCTGAAATAAGCTTAAGACAACTGAGGTCCAGACAGCAAGCATACCTTCAGCAAACAAGCATCAAAGAAGAAAGGGCACTAACTGAAGACCCCACAGCAAAACGACCAGCCACCCTATACTTCCCCATTGCCCCTAAAGATTCACCTCCTTTCATCATGCTCATTCTACATACAGTCGTCTGGCCTTCAGATGCTGCAAGATGTTGAGCAGAGGATGGGAACTCTAAAATAGGCAGTTACTGTAAGACTCTTGGCTATCCATTCTCTTTATGCATATATAGAGAAGACTGGTCTAGACATTATCTAAAGACTTTTCCATACGGTTTCACCTGTCCTACTGACAGCAAGGAATCTTGGTCAGCACTAACAGCAATGACCCCAATAAGACAAGAGCTAAATGTGAGCTGCCATCACCAGTCTCCTCATTGTCACGGCCAGATAGGACACAGACCATCCCTGTCCCCAACTAAAACAGCTACTGTGGTTGCTGGTGGTTATATTTCCATGAAAAATAATCATTCCTTTGGCCTTAGTGTGAGTCTTGTAAAAAATGCTATATATATATATATATATATATATATATATATATATATATATATAATTTTAAAATTCCGGGCTTATTTACATAGAAGTGTACCTTGGTTTACTAGATTTCTTTAAGGCAAGTTTTGCTAAGGGAAGGAAGTGGAGAATTTGAGGGCATTCAGAACAATCTTTGTTAACAACAGCTAAATGAGGAGAAAGAGACAACTATGCAAACAATGGAGGGGGCTCCGACGTGGATAAAATTCAAGAGTCCTCTCTTCTCTTTTTGCCATAGCAATTTATTGTAGTCGGTCCATCTTCTAAGGATCTCGTGCAGTATAGCACTTATGCTGCTTGAGTTACAAAGAAACTGACCCACCGAATGTCGCAGAAAGGAATTTGAAAATCACAGTCCTTGAGAAGGACGGGAGTTGTAGCAAGCCCTGGAACGTGTCTAAGTGCCTGTGGAAAGTGGTGACTTCCCCGGCTTAGGGAAAGCGCCAGTTCCTGGGCCTGGGGGGCTGGACCTGAAAGCTCTCCCAGCAGCAGCTCTCCTAGAAGCTGCTCCACCAGCGGCCCCAGGCGGGGTGGGGCGAGGAAGCGGCTCCGGGAAGTGGGTGGGGAGGACGCAGCGAGGCTCCCAGAGCAGAGCCAGGGCCGCCCGCACACGCCCAGCCCGGCCCGGCCTCCGCGCCCAACTGGTCACGAGCGCCGCGCAGCGCAGCGCAGCCCGGGGCCCCGCGTCACCCACCCCTCCAGCTCTAGCTTGGGACGTCCAAAGGGCTGACAGAGTGGGCGGCGGCCGGGGCTTCCCCAGCTGAGTCACAGCTCAACCAACTTTTACAGCATTTCCCAGAAAGAAACAAAAAAAAAAAAAAAAAAAGTCCTAGCCCAGGAGCCCACCGCGCGTTTCCGATTCCCACTCCCCCTTCAGCGTCTCCTCGCCGGGGCAGACGCGGACCCCAGCACCCGGGAATCTCTCACTCCTCGGGAGCTTCCCCCCTCGCCAGCCCCGCGGTCCCCGAGCGCGGCACGCGGCGCCCTCACCTGCAGGACACGGACACCTCCACGCGCGTGGCGGGGATGGCGGCGCTCAGCTGGTTCAGGTCCCCGATCCCCGCGGTGCTGGTGTAGCGGCTGTCCATCCTGGGCCGAGGCGCCGGCGACGTGCGGGGCGCCCACCTCCAGCGCGCGAGCGAACTGAGCGCGTCTCCGACGCGAGGCTGGGGCGGTGGGTGGAGGCGCCGCCAGGAGGCGGAGGCTGAGCGCTGCTCTGGGCGGAGGAGGGGGTGGACCCGGCGCAGCGGCCCGGGAGCCAGGCCGTCCCAGGCGCGCACAGCCCCCGCCGGGACTCGCTCCGAGACGCCCGCGGCCTCAGATCCCCGGGCTCCAGCGCGGCCACCGCGAAAGGGGCGCTCAGAGCATGTTCATCGCCGTCCCGGAGGGCAGGGCAGGGTGACCCCTGCTGGCTGCGCGGGCCGGGCCGGTCTCCGCCTCTTCACACCCACGCCGCCCCCGGGCCGCAACTCCGGCGCCTGTCAATCTGGTGCGGACGCGAAGGTCACGGGGTGGCCGCACCTGCGATGGGAGCTGGAGGTGCGGTTTCCTAACTGTACCCCGGCGAGCGCCCCTGCTCAGCCTGCACAGGGCTCACCTCGGAGCGGGGCTGGGAGTGTTGGGACAAGGGGACAAGCTCCAGCGCCCGGCGGCTAAAATCAATGCACGGGACAAGCTCGGGCGGGTGGACTCCAAAGTAGGAAAAAACACTACTTAAGGGAGATATCTGGATTGCGGCTTCCCCTTCGTCCTTTGGAGCTTGGGAACCTAGCGGTGACAGTGTTCCTACAGTCAGTGCTTTACGGAGTCCCTCGTTATCACGCGCATGGACTTTCTGCCCTGCAACCAGGAGGTCAGAACCCTAAAATGCGGGTCCCTCACCGCGACTCCCACTCCCGAGAACTGAAACTGGACAATAAGAAGCGGAGAGGAGTCAGAGCAAGCGCCGCGTCTGAGAAACCGCATTTCAGGACAGCAGTATGGTGCTCGAGTGGGGCAGCAGCCGCGGCAGCTGTAGGTAGCGGAGACTCCCCAGCCTTGAGGCGACATTTGTCGCCCGCACCTTCACGCCAGCCTCCCCCGCGCGCCCGGGGTGGGGGTGGGGGGGGTCCCTGGCGCTCGCCAGCAGGGGGCAGCAGAGAGCCGGGCGCGGAATGGGGACGAGGAGTGTGAGACAGCTTGGGGTCCCGCCGAGCTCGAAGCGCCCTGGGGCGGCCTAACCCAGGCTGTCACGTTTGAGGACCTGGCTTCCTTGTAGCATTTTAATCCACTTAGAGCCACCTGCATAGAGAAGCTGTACTGTGACGAGTGAAAATGTGCAAACCCTACCGCTTACCCTGCCGGGCATCCCCACTATTTCAGTTATGATTTCTGGTCTTGGTCTCTCAACACTTGTCACCCCGAAATCCACAAGTGCTGTGCTTTTCTTCCTATTTCCCATCATAAATTAAACAGCAGTTTATGACTAAAACTGAGCCCAAACGCCAGGCATTTCTATTATGCTCCCCAAAATTAATTTGGAAAAAAATTTACGTGAATTTCTCTAAGCCAACCAGAATTTTATTTTATAGAACACTGCTGCAGAAATAAAAGGTGAAAACTTTAACATCTTACTAAACTATAGAGCTCTTCATTTTGGAGCTTTTTTGAGGTATAACTTGTGTATAATATACTGCACATATTTAAAGTGCGTCACTGAATAACTTGGTGCATTTATATATCTATGCCCGCGAAGCCATCACCACAGTAAAACTAAATATTCCTTCACCGCAAGAGTTTTCACTAAAAGCAACCTTCTAGGCAAACACTGATCATCTGTGTGTCACTATTGATTAGTTTGCTTCTTCCTTAGTGCACAGAATCACACAGCGTTTACTGTCTTTAGTCTGACTTTTTTCTCGTAGAAAAAGTCTTCCTATACTCACTCGTGTTGTTGCATGCATGTTGCTAAGTGTAGAATTCCGTTGTTTGAACGTGCCACGCACTATTTGTCCACTTCTCTTGGTAGTCCTTCAGACCTGAGCTATGACACATGTATCTACTGTGAACACTCACGTACAGGTATTTATGGGGACATGTACTTTCCATTCCTCTGGACTAAATACCTAGGCAAAGCAGGGTTGTATGGAACGTGTACAAAAACTGCTTTTAAGTTTTTAAGAAACAACTAAACTTTCCCAGACAAGTTACGCTATTTTCCATTTCCATAGAAGTCTAGAAAGGTTCCAGTTGCTCCACAAATAGTTTAGTACTTATTGTTAGCCTTTTAAATGTTAGGCAGTCTAACAGCCCGTAGTAGTATCTCATGGTGATTGTAATGACTAACAATATTATGCATGTTTGTGTGGCTTTTTGCTATCTGTGTATCTTTTTTGGTGAACTGCCTGTCCGTATTTATGGGTTTTGAGAGTGCTTTACAGGTTATATAAACAAATGCCTTATCACATGTTATTTATAAAAATTTTCTGCCAATCTGTGTGTTTCCATCTTATTAAAGAAGAGACATTCCTACTTTTGATAATCCAGTTCTTAAACTTTATTATTATAGGTCTTAATACTCATGTTGAATCTAGGACATCTAATCTGAAACCATAAAATGATTTTGTTTTGTTCTAGAAATTTTATAGTTTTAGGTTTTGCATTTAGATACCTATGACTTATTTTGGACATATTTTTAATCAAACTTCTCTTGTTTTGCATCAACATTCAATTTTTCCAGACCATTTATTTTAAAGACTAACCTTGCTTCACTGAAATGATTTTACAAGCTTTGTCAAAAATCAATTCCCTGAACATGCATGGTGCCATTTTTTAACTCTGTCCTATCCATTGACCAATTTGTCAATGGATACCCAATACCCAATACCACAGTTATAACTCTTAAAATCAGTTCAGTGTCTCTGACTTCTATCTTTTTCTGAAACCGTTTTGTCATCCTGGCTATGTGCAGCACCATCTGCCAGAAATCTCAGCTACTCAGGAAGCTAAAGGAGAAGGATTGAAAGTTCAAGGCCAACCAGGGCAACTCAATGCACTGCTGTCTCAAAATAAAACTTCAAAATGGCTAAGGCTGGTTGGTTCAATTCCCAGTACTGTAAAAAGAAATTATTTTGCTATTTAAAATTCTTTGCATTTCTACAGCAATTGTAGAACATACTTGATAAGGCCTATAAAAGGTCTTACTGAGACTTTAATTAGGATTGAGTCTATAGGCCGGTTAGAGAAGAACTGATATCAACACTAGTCTTCTGATCCACAGATATTAAATCTCGTTCCATGTGTTTAGGTCTTCTTTGATATCAGCACTGAACTGGTCTCCTTAAGGACAGAAAGATGTGTAGACACACAGCAAGGCCATGTGAGGCAGAGGTTCAGATCAGATCCAAGGGGCACTGACGAGCGTCAGCAGCTGCAGGAAGCAACTAGAGGCAAGAAGATCTTGGTACTGTGGTACACACTTGTTAATCCCAGTATTGAGGGAGGCTGAAGTAGGAGTCTCAAAAGTTCAAGTCCAAACAAGAGCTTACTGGGGGCAAACAGCCACTGAATTCAATTCTCAATACCACCAATATAAAGTAAAATAAAATGTGGCAAAGAAGGATTTTTCTATAGAGTTTGAGGGAGCTCAGCCTTGTCAACACTTTGCCTTTAGACTTCCAGTCTCCAGAGCTGTTCAAGAATAAATTTTTGTTTGTTAAAAGCTACCCAGTTTGTACCAAACTGTTACAGCACCCTTAGGAAAACTAATACATGATGGAAACCATAATTCTGTGTTGTTTTTTCTCAAGCTCAGTACTTATGTGTATCATACTGACACTTTCAATGATAACATTTAAAACTTACCCAGGCTCCCTGATAGCAGTCAGCATAAAGCAAACAGAAGCATCATTTTAAGACATAAATTTTTATTTTTTTATTTTAAAAACAAAAAAAAAGATGAAAATGGTACAGAATTTCAAAAAATAGGAAATTAACACTACTTAATATATTGCATATTGTTACCTTGAAAGTAGTTGTTCAGATGACAAGATTTAGGCATAAAAATGATCAAAAAATCAAATGATGAAAACACAAACTGTTCTTTTGGATGAATTAATAGAGATTAGGTGTGTCGTTACCTATCTTGTATACATGGACACACACTTACATATATGTATACATATGTAAATATATGATCCTTTCCCTTCTTTCTTTTCTCATTTCCCCTATGCAAGTTGTTCTTTCCTTTTGAGCACTTTCTTTCCCTTTCATTTTTATAATATCTATTGTACGTGTTGGATCTTATTTACTCTTTCAGTTTTTTTGTGTAGACTATGGAGACAATATGATATTTGCAGATGTGTCTGATTTATTTCACTTATGAATATGATCTCTAGTTGCATCCATTTACCTATGAAAGCCTCAAGTTTATCCTTTTTATGGCTAACTAATACTACATTGTATAAAAATACCACATCTTTTTTATCTACCCCATGGATGATGGGCATTCAAGTTGTTTCCATGATTTAGCTATTAAAAATTCTGCTGTTCTAAATATATATTGCTGTGGCATGATGTTTTCGATTCTTCTGGGGAAATACCCAGCAAGAGAATAGCTGGATGAAACAGGACCTCCAATCCTAATTTTTTGAGGGATCTCAACCTGCCAACATTTGTTTGGTTGATTTCTTGATAGCACCCATTCTTTCTGGAATGAGATGGAATCTCAGTGTTTTTAATTTGTATTTCTCCAACGACTAGTGATGTTGAACATTTCTTCATGTATTTATGTGCCATTTGTATTTCTTCATCTGAGAAGTATGTATTCATCTCAGATGCCCATTTTTTATTGAGTCTTTGAATTTGGGAGGCCTGATGTTTTTTAATTCTTTATTTGTCTAGATAGAAGTCCTTTGTCTGAGAAACAGTTGGCTATAATTTTTTTCCACTCTGTAGGTTTTCTTTTCATTCTTGAGGTGGGTTCATGAACAACAATATAGTAATCCAAGAAGCCAAACTGATGAATTTGGAATTTAATTAACAGAGCTCAGGACCACTCTTATACAGACCCTCCCATTTCAGAGTCCAAACAAGTGGCACCGAACTGGAAAGTCACAGATATTTTAAAAGAGAGAATCACAAAAAGAAATCCTGTTGGAAACAATTTAGCTATAATCTTACATTAATTTTTGGTTGACATGTGTATCCTGTTTCTTTTGTTGAGCAGGTTAATTTTTCTCTTGTGGGCACTGCTCCTTCTGCTTTCCTCATGGGACTTATACCCTGAATAATTTTCCATTTTCCCGGGTCAAATATAGGGCACTAGGTAAATGCAGGGTTCGAGATGGCACCAGTTATGCCAAGCTACAACACTTCTGTTGGTGATTTCTTTAGATGTGCAAAAATTTTTTAATAAAATGAGATCCTAGTTGTTGATTCTTTGAAGTATTTCCCATGTGGTTTGCATTTTATTCATGAACTCTTTGCCTACCCCTATATTTCAAGACTTCTACCTACATTGTCATCCAGTAAATTTAGTGTTTCTGTTTTAATATTTAGATCTTTGATCCATTTTGAATTTAGTTTACTGCATGGTGATAGGCATGGGTCTAGTTTTTAGCCTTTGGGCAACTGGAAAGCCAATTTTTCCAGCACCACTTATTAAAGAGGCTTTCTTTCTTCCAGTGAACATGTTTGGCCCCTTTGTCAAAGATAAGGTGGCTCAGTGTCTTTCTAGCTGTATCTGTATTTTCTAATCTGTTTCATTGATCATCAGATCTGTACCATGCTGATTTTGTCATAGTATCTTTGTAGTATAATTTCAAATCAGGGATTGTGTTGCCTCCTGGCAACACAATCAAGGAAAGTCCTTGATAGATGACCTGTTTCTTCTCTCCAACACCTTTTAGTATTCTGTTTTTATGCTGAATTTCTGGGATCTTGATTATTATATGTCTGGGTGTAGGCTTACTTTTTTTTGTTTGGAGTTCTATATGCCTCACTTATCTCTATATCAGATTCTTTTCCCATGCTTGTAAAATTTTGTGCTATTACTTCTGAAAATAGTTGTTTTGTATCATTTGTATTGACTCCTATATTTTCATTTATACCTATCAATCTTATATTGTTTTTCTTTGCATCATTTTGGAGCTCTTGAATTGTTATACCATGATTCCATGTTAATTTTTAGAGTTCATTCCTTTTGTGATTGCTAGTAGAGGTCGTGTCTTTAAGGTCTGAAATGATATCTTCAGTTTTGTTTAAGCAGTTTTACCAGCTTTCAATGGAATTTTTAATTTCCTGGATATCTCCTTGAATTTGTTCCATGCATTGTATTTCTTTCTTATATTGTTCGTTCAAGGTCTCCATCATTCCCCTATGTTCCTGGACTTTTTTTTTTTTTAACCTGTATCTTGTTTAGCTATGCTGACCAACTCCCTCATTAATATGGTCATTTCCTTCTTTATCTGAGAGATTATTTCTGATTTGATTTCTTCTATAGTTTTATGAATTTCTTTACTCCACTTGATATCTTTTCAGAAATTTTAGATGTGTAACTTCCAGTGTAATCTATTTCAAATGTCCTGTACTTGTTCCAGATGGACTGGGTGTTTCAGATTGCATTTTGATTTTTTGTTTTGTCATTTTCACCTCCTGGTTGGTTAATATTTAGATCTTTTTAATCCTGATAGTTTCAACTGTCCATCATGTCCTACTGATGTTCACCCAGTTGCTGGGTGCACCAGACCCACCTGTGCAGGGTTTGTGCCCCAACAGGGACCCTACTGTGTCACTGGAGGTCTTGCAGGCTGAGCCAGTTTTCTCCGGGTCAGAGCAGGCCTCACTGGCACTCTTGAAAGACCACCCAGCGTTCTCTGTATGAAAGTAGAACTCGCCTGTGCTCTTGCCAGCCTGCCAAAGTCCTCCAGTTTTGGTGAGGGTTTGCTGAAGCTCCTGCCGTCACACTGAGGTCCTCTACTTGGGTTGGGACCACCGTGCTCTCACTAGTCCATGAGGTCCTCTGGGTTGAGGAAAGGCATCACTGAGGTTCGCACCAGCCCACTGAGGTACTACAAGTAGTACAAGGGGTCACTGACACTCCCATGAGCTTCCAAGGTTTTCCAGGTGAGGGAGAGGGGTAGCCAATGCTCTCACAGGTCTTTTGGGTATTGGGGAGGGTCCAAACCATGCATTTTTATAACACAAATACCAGGAATCATGACATTTCTAACTGAGCTTTTATTTAGAAAAAATTGAATATAAATATTAATTAAGTGGCCTTATAATATAAGTGATCTTAGAATATGGTAAAATCAGTAATAAATTACAGTTACTAAAATTTATAATAGGCCATTGTACTGTAAGACAGTACTTCAAGAAACATAAATTGAATATCTACTATGTGCTAGGCATTGTGGTGGATCTCAGAGGTAAACTTTCTGGCCCTGACCGAAAAAGGAAATAGTAGCAAGCAGATGCAGCACCCAATGGAGATTATACTGACCAAATCCTTTAATTCCTTTTACTTCTCAGATTGTATTGCTTCACAAAACTTCAGAAGACTTTCATTTGTAAATAAAGTTTGTCAACCATTATTTTTCAGAAGCACGTATTTACAAAATAGCATGGTTAAGGAGAGACTTTTGAGAAAAAGATATGGAGAAAAAAAACAAAACACACACTTCCATGCTCGCATGCAGAAGCACACACAGACAGGACAAAGAACGATTATTGAGTTGTCAATAAAAGCAAAATAACAGAAAGAAGGAGGAAAACTGAAGTATCAGTGGTACCTGAAAAATCATGCCCTCAAAAGGACAAATTCATTACCTCATGCACAAATGGTGTCTCACACAGGAAAAAAAACAATGCACTGAGTATTCTTCAAAGTGAAGATATAGCAACAGAACATTTTTCCGTTGTACGCCACCAAGTCCTCTACCCTAAGATAAGCCAGAAATACCAACACAGCCATATGCTGAATTTTAAAATACCCTCAGAAAACTGAGGAACATACATAACTTATATCATCACTTAGCCTCTGTTAACTTTTTAACCACTTGGCCTACTTTAGGAAGGCCCAGTTTAAAATAGTATACACACAAAATGGTAAGGAATAGGATGGCTATTTAACTGTTGGAAACTACTCAATAAAGGAAAACATTGTAATGAGTAAGCAAAATATTTTTTGAGTTCCTGTCTCTTTCATATAATCATTTGGATCTGAATAACCCAAGTGCATCAAATCTGGAGGCTATTCAGTCATTTCAGACATTGAAATAACCAGTGTCACTAATACTTGCAGCTTGAAGCTGCCTTTCTAACTAAGCATCAATACCTTACAAGTCATACAGATTACCAACTTTCCAATCACCAAGACAATCAAAAATGTAACTTTCAAAATCAACTTTAAAATATCACAAGTAATAGTGTAATTAATATGTTATAAATACATGTCTAGGAGCATTAAATCCAACATTTTAATCATGCATGGGTATTTAGGCAAACCTACTGTCAGGAAAGTTCTTTTTTCTATGTTCAGTTAGTGAATTTTACATTCAAAGGAACACTTGAATGCAAGATTCTTTAAATTTTAGCACTTCACACTTAATACTTATGCATATAAAAGAAGTTATTTCAGATGAAACTTTGTAGGCCGTGGATTAGTTAAGACAGTATTTGGTTTTCCATTCCCTCGGAGTCATTTGGCTTCAACTACTAATTATTGAGTACAGAGACTCTAGGAAGTTACTGAAGTCTGAGGAGATGTAGATTAGCAAAGTGATGGAACTAAGGTCAGTTATCACACTGTAGCTGAATCATTTATTATTTTAGTGATGGCATCACATTTATCTCTCTCCTGCAGCCAGTCCCAAACTTAATTGTGTAAAACAATCGTGGCTCTATAATACCCCTTGATTCTTAGAGTCACAAATGAAGGCAGGCTTGGCCAGGCTTGTGTCAGTTACATCGAGGACTCTGTAGTATTAAGTCAGAGGTCTGTGAGACTGGAATGTTTCATGTCTGGTAGCTCAAAGTCTTTCCACCCTAGGTGGAAAGCTACTGTTTCTCCTCATCAGTCTTCTCTCTTGGCTTCCCTGCAGCATGGCAGCCAGCTTTCCTATAGCCATAGGAAAAACTAGCAGGCCTCTTAAAGGAAGAGGCATGGTCTTACTCTTCCACTGGTATCTGTTTGTGGTCAAAAGTCAAAAGGCCAGCCCAAGGCAGGGAATAAGGTTAACTTAAAAAGGGAAAGATTTGAGGGTAGGCACTTTTTGGGACCATCTCCTTAATATAATCAACTGAGTGAAGGTAAAAACTAAACATATATCCCTCGTTTTAAAAACACTGATTTTACTTTTCCACTACTTTAAATTTATTTTGTGGGAAAAAAATCTCTAGAAAGAACTATATATCATGTATATTGCAATAAGTAAGATTACAGTAGTGAACAAGGATTTGTCTACAAGAATTGCTAAGCAAACTGCATGCTGCAGAGTGGAGGTAAACAATGAAATACAGAAAACATGAAGAATGTCTTCCTTGCTTTTAGGATGAAAACATCAAGTCATTACACCAATAAAAACATGAAAGGGTAAGCCGTAAGCAGTGACTCATCATAAAGATGTCATGTGTTATAAAATCATATGGATGATGCCCAAGCACAGGCATGTTCATGAGAAAGAATAGCAACTAAGTGGGACTCAGCATTTTTTGACAAGTAAAAAGAAAGGACAGAGAGATACAGATATGGGGGAAATATGAACAAATACAGAAGTTAAATTAGGTACAGATGTGTTTGAACAGTAGAGAGAAGACCATATTCACCAGAAAAGAGTTGTACAAATTTGGATAGACAAAATGAGGTTATCTTGAAAGATCTTGTAATTAAAGTAAAGTTTTATAACAGGAGAGTAAACTGAAATTATACAATCATGCCATGTCCATGCCATGCACCCCAATGATTATTTAAGTTAATTACTATTAAGTAAAATTCAAAATACAGTCCCTCTTTACACTAGCTACCTTTCACATACTCAGTATCCATTTGTGGCTAGTGATTACCTACTGGACAGATGTGTTATAGACTACTTCTTTCACACTATGAAATTCTGTTGGACAGTGCTAATAATCTATTCTGCTTTCTAAATATTTCTAAAATCTACTCAACTTTTACTTCCCCTCTGCCACTAGTGGTGCTTCAGCCTTCCATCATCTTTCCCCTGAATGAGGCAACACTTTTCTACCTTGTCTTCCCATTTCCAGACACGTATTTCTCCAGTCTGGCCCTCGTTCTGCCATTAGAATGCATGTTATAAGATTTACCCAATCTTGTTAGTGTCCTGCCTACATTATTTATAGAAGTCTCTTTGCCTACAATATTCAGACCTCCCAGTCAGATGTCACTTCTTTGACAAAGTCTTTCCAGATACTTCACAACTGCAATGTAAACAGTAAAATGATATCGTCATCTATGGTGCAAAGTTCATGAAAATTAGGGATGAGGTACGTAACTCACTTAGCATTTTAGGATGGTAATGATGGTTACAATGAAGGTAACAGTTTTGTGAGTGTGATTTAAACTCTCTGGCTTTGGAACACCAGAGTACTAGCTATCTTCCAAATACTAATTTAAAATTATTTGTGTGACTCCTAAAGCCGAAGAGGCTCTACATTCACTATGGTTCAGCCCCATGGTCCCCCTTGAACTATTCTAGCTTACTATGTACCTTTCTTTCTCAAAGCTTTCGAACTCAATTTCTTCTTAACTCCATCTTTTGTTGACCAAACTCCTATTTAGTCCCCAGGGCCTATCTAAAACTCACTTCTTCATGGAGGTATTAAAAAAAAAAATACTTGCTTGTATCTTTTGAATAATGAAACCAACATGACAATTTATATAGAGAGAAATGAAGATAAAAATTTAAGATATTTTATCTAATAAAAAATGACAGTTTACATTTTTTCCAGAGTTCTAGATGTTGGTTTGAATGTGATTATACAATGAGAACCAGCTAATTTTGTGCATGTTCATAGAAATAAAGTCTACACACCTTAAAATACAAAGGTGTCTTTCAAAGGGGCCTGTCAAAAGAATTGTATCAGCATATATTTTTATGAGTACTAAACACAGAACAAGACTTAATTTTTATAAATATTTTCAGTCTCTAAAAGTATCGAAGTTTCTTCTAAGTCTCCTCTCTCTATATCTGTTAATTCACAGAGTTTGATTTTTCCAGGCCGTCAAAAGAAATCCACTTGCTACAATAAATCAGAAAGGCCAAGCACAAAGAATCGAGACTTGTCAAAGAACAAATGTACTTTTTTTGGTACAAATGTATTCTTATTAAAAGACTATGAAATCTAGAATAATGTGCTCTTATATCCCGCCTTCCTACATGTGTCAAATAGACTAGATCACAGCACTTTTTATCACAGTTACAAACACTACCATGTGAAGATTTGCACAGTCTTTACTTCACCTGCTTGCAGAAACTGGCGATCTGCCTCATTCGTGACCTCCTGCCTGCAGCAGGAACTGGCAGTCTGCCTTATTCGTGATCTGCCCACAGCGCACACACTGACCAGTCAGCAGGGAGTCAGGTGCTCCACGGCCAGGAACTCCTCCAAGTGTCTATAATCCTTTGCACTGGGTTCAAGCAAGAACTCACTCAAGTTCATTCAAGAGAAACAGAGATTTGGGGATGTTAAGGGGATCAGATTGTGGAGGTTGAAATCCATAGCCTAGAAAGCTGAAGTCCATAATTTGCTTGACAATTCCAGGGGAAAATATAGGAAAAAGAATAAAAACAAGGATCAACTGTCCTGAGTATCTGCTCTGTGAAAAGGACAAAAAAAGGATCTCACCAAAGAACCAGGTCAGAAAGAAGTGCTAGGACAATCAAGCTGGACACAAGTATGAAGACACTGAAATGTAGGAAGAAGAGATTTTTAGGAAGAAAGGGAATCACTGCGGTGGATGCTACAGAGGCCACAGCCGGGCCTGCTGTCAGTGTCTCTGTTGGTTTTTCCACTGTCTCCCATGGACAGCTACCAATTGTGCAGAGTCTTCTATAGATGTTAAATTTTCATTCTACATCATGTCTGTGGAAAGCCCCACCTTACAGTCTTGACTATAAAGCCCACCCTGCTAGAGAAGTCTTCAGAGCAGAAGACCAAGCCCAGCTAAGCCATGTAGTGCTAAGGACTTGGCGCAGGAACAGGCCTCTCTAGCACTTTGTGGCCATGGTGTGTGAGTAGCAAAAGCCTCATTTACAACTCCAATTTAGATCTCTGTTGGAGCAGGCCTGATAAGAATTCCTTAGTTTGTGGTCAGAATCTACTCTAGCACCTTGCTTGCTTCTACAATTTAAGTGTGCAACCATGCACAAGAATAAATGTTTTGTTGGAAACTAGAGATCCAGAGAAAACAATAATATAAATCTTGCATATTTAACAACTTGATATAATTAAAGTTCTGTGATAACCTAGCCTTTTGGTATATTTTAAAATAGTTATTCTAATTTTCAAAAAATGCTAATGTGCTCTAAGACCTGTCTCTTAAATGTCCAAGAAATTTAGGTAAAACTTATGATTCACAAAACTGTTTTTCTTAACCATAATTTCTGTTAGATTTGCCATGATTTGTCATAGTAGATGCAAGATTTTCTCTTGGAAGTTAAGTAATTAAATCATTGTGTTTCTTAAAAGAGCCTCTTAGAGTGATGTGAGCCTTATAGGAATAAATTCAGTTTTTCTTGGTTTATATATGCTCCAGGAAAGTTTGGACAGGCACAGATGGTGGTAACTTTGGCTTAGAAAAAAGTACTTGAGTTGTTTATTCTAAGGAAATGTGTCAAGGTTTAGTCTCCGCTTTAATAAAAGGAGAAATGATTGCTTCTATTAAGTTGATCATTAGTTAAAATTCATCTACCAACAGCTGTCCAAGGGAATAATTAGCTTTAAATTTCAACATCATAAAATCTTTGATTTTTCCTGTTGATGTTGAGAGACCAACATCATAAATGATAATTTTGATAAATAGTGTAGAGTCTATTGAGCCACAGTAGGAAACCTGGCTGTTGAAAATATTTGACAGACTAGAGTCCATTGTTCGTATTATGTGGGTTTTTTTCCAAATAAAGACATATTAGAAGGAAGTAAAACACTGAGTCAATTTCATTCAATGCAGTTTGCTTATGTGTCCCCACTGCATCTGAGCTTTTTAAATGCTAGTCTGGTCAGTCCTAAGTCACTGAAAATTATGTGGTGCATGAGGTGATTTCAATCTTGGAGTCACACATTCAATTCAGGGATTATTTTTTTAAATAATCCAAAATTCCCTCCAAAACCACTATTTTAAAATGTTAAGAGTTAAATTATTTTTTTAAAAGTGAGTGTGTTTTATACATTTTTGTTTTTAAGAAACAACCAAATTGCCGGGGATTTAGCTCAGTGGCTTAAGCGCTTGCCTGGCAAGCACAAGGTCATGAGTTCG
>PVJX010002972.1:0-117055 GCA_004027295.1 Dolichotis patagonum | reverse complement strand
GCAATTATATCAGCTTTTTCCCCCAATGAGCTATGTTTCCTCCTAAAGGAACAGAAATAATTGCCACTTTGAACTTAAGCTTCAATATTTACTTGTTGATCACCCTGAGATCACCCTGAGAATACCTTTTATGAATTAGAATCCTAGTACAGTGCATTTCCCAGGTGTGTTAAAAAATAGAATAAAATAAAATAAAATATAAAATAAAATAAAATAAAAACCTCCTGAGTAGCAAGGAAAGGATAATATAACTGAGTTAGAAGAATTTCCTCATCAGGATCCCTAACTCCCATCCCTCTCTCTTTTGGAAGTGAATTTTCATAGTATTTTACCTTTAATGTTTAATAGCTGCTCACTGGTATACAGAATATACTAGCGATATTTTAAACTGTTGGGTGCTTCTAAAAATTGTAATTATTACTCAATCTAAGAAAAAATTCAACTATGGAGAATTACTGTCACAGAAAACATTTTAGAAGTTCTATTTCCATGTATGTACATATTTTAATGCAAACAGTTATAAAACAGCTATAAAAACTAGGTAGATTTTCAAATTAAAATACGTAATATTGGGATAAATTTTGTACAGAAGTTACAATGAAAATATGATTTGTGGCATACAAAGAATCATATAAAATTTCTAATTTTTAAGATCTCATTTTTATATATTTTGATGAATATGAATTAATTACAGATCATTAAGGGATTCATTTAATGAACAATGTCAATTTTTTATGACCAACAAGTATTTGTTTTGCAAACATATCCCTGAATGTTATGAATAATAATTTTACATGTTAGCTGAAAATGAAAGAGGAAATAAGCAGTTTCCAAATCCTGTTAAAGGATATACAAGGAAAAGAAAGAGAAAATTAAAATTAATTGCTTCTTTTCTATTGAAAGATATTTTAATAAAAAATATCAATGTCTCTAATTAAATCATAGATTTAGGAAAGCTAATATGATTAGGTTGCTATTTATTCATATGGTTTTCCTTAGCCATATCTATATTTTATTGAGAAGATGTAGCTAACAATCTTGTTATTCTGTTTTGTTTCAAAGATCTCTGATCTCATCCATGTGTCACATTGCTTTTTTATAGTTTTATTCTTAAGAATATCATCTCTCTCCATGTTCCTGTGTTACCTTGCGGATTGTCTACTGTACATGGAGGTGGCAGGAGGTCAAAACCTCATCATTCAGGATGGAAATAGCTTGTAGAAAAGAACACGATGGTCAAAGATGATTTCTTGTTAATGGTACATTGATAGATAAAGTTTAAATTGTTTTGTTTTGTGGAGCAGGGAATCAAGCCTAGGGCCTTGCACATGTGTATCAAATGCTCTGTGACTGAGCTATATCCCCACCCTCAGCATTTTTAAAATATTCATGGGAAGCAGAAATAGGTACATTTGTAAAGGAAATGATAATGTTGTCTTAGCACTAACATTTATGACCAGAATTTCATACTCCTAGCACTCACCAAAACAAAACTCTAGCTCCTAAAATCAAGGGATAATTTAATAAACACATTTCTATGGGAAAATGTTAACGTGCTACAATAAATCCTGACTAGTGGCTATGTTGCTATGTCTTTGAAGCTGATCACCTTTAATTATTGAGCTGTTGGATGCATACTTCTCTGATTAAAAAAAATAAAATGAACTGTAAAATTCTTAGGTGA
Organism: Dolichotis patagonum; assembly: GCA_004027295.1. Classification (NCBI taxonomy): domain Eukaryota; kingdom Metazoa; phylum Chordata; class Mammalia; order Rodentia; family Caviidae; genus Dolichotis; species Dolichotis patagonum. The sequence goes on along the minus strand of PVJX010002972.1, from coordinate 115,371 downwards.
CAGACAGACTACACATGGCTGCACAGTATCTGGATTGCCAAATACGCTTGCCAAGAACTCAAGGATTGAAATCTGACTCATGGGCCTCCCATCAAAATATGATGTCCAGGACAACAATGTCCCTGAGGGAGTATTTTCCCTTATTTGTGCAAAGGTGTGAGTAACATGATAGCAGCCTGCTTTTCCCCGATTTTGACTTTGCTGTCAGGAACCTCACATGCCCACATCTAACCTGCAGAAAATCATGGGGCCCTACCTTCAAAACAGACCCAGAATATGGCTGGTTTTCCTCCTCGTGCCACTTGGACCCCGATCAGTACATTTCATGCTTGAATTGTTACAGTGGCCTCTTAACTAAGCCTGCTGCTACCACTTCCCCTCTCTCATGGCTTATTCTCAGTGAAGAAGCAAGAATGATGCTGTTAAAAACCTGAGCCAGACCATGTTGCTCATCTGCACAAACACTCCTGCAGCTCCCATCTGACCCAGAACAAAAGCCAAAGCACCTCCAGTGCCTTGAGCCAGTACCACCTCCCCCTTGAACTCACATCTCTCAGCTCATCTCTGACTTTCCCCTTCACAGATTCTCTTCCAGCCACACAGGTCTGCTCACTGTTTCCTGACAAGTCAAGCACCCACCAGTCTCAAGACATTTGCACTGATGGTTACATCTCCCTGGAGCCCCGATAGCTACATTTCTCCTTCTACAATCTTCTTTGTGTTATTGCCCAGATATCATCTTTATGTGACATCTTCTCTGACCACCTTATTTGAAAGAGCAGCAACACACACATAGATACTGTATGAAGATAGCCACTTTTTTTTTTCTACTTTGGTATCAGGGCCTTGTTCCTAAATAGTAAACCTCTGGCCTGTGTGAACATCTTATACAAATCAACCAATCCAGAGCCTGTATCCCTAGTCACGTCTAGAGCTCTGACACTCAAGATCACTGTCCACTAGTCTACAACTAATCTCTGAGTACAATCACAACTATCTTTGCAATGCCAATCATTTCCTAATCTGTTGGCCTTGCCACAGCTGAATCATAACAAATCTTCATTGAGACACACACATGTGTACACATACACACATGTACATACACAAACTTTAGTCTTTTCCCACGATTTATTTTGCTCCACCATTTCTTTTCATGGCCTGTCATTCACTTTGCTTTTTGTTTGTGTCTCATCATTAGAATGTAAGTTCCCTGAGCAGGAATGTGTGCATATTTCTTTCACAATTGTATACCCTGGTACCTACAAACAGACCTAGAAATGTTGTTGAATAAATGAAGGAATAAGGATGATCTCCATCAACAGTCGCCCTTATTTGCCAACTACTGTCAGAAAAACCGTCTTAAAACAGTCTACTCAAAAACTAAAGTCATGATATTTGGAAGATAGGCCCCATATTAATTTATTTTATATTGAAACGCATCATAAAAAAATTCAGTATTTTATTTATTACAGGCTACTTGTTTCAAATAAAAAATTCATGCTAAAGTCTTCAAAAGGAGCAATTTACTGAGACCAGACACACATAGAATTCCTAGCAGCTGTAGTTCACTGTGCTATGTCCATAAAGACTTATTATTAGGATCTTCAACTCTGCCAAAATAGCATCACTTCCATCATCTCCCTGTACACTCTATAATTCTTTAAGAATGTGAGTCTTCCCTAAATTAATTACTCAGGATGTCTTTTTAATCTATTACAGGATAATCTAACCTTTAACTGCTTGTTTTACAAAGTCAAAAACTCAGTAGGGAAAATAATATTTATAAAGAGTGGTTTCAAAATAATCAGTTTATCCAAAGGCTTAATATCTCAATAAATCCAAGCCATCAGATGGTTGGATGCTTGGATCATGTTTATTTTGGCTTTTAATTGAATCATTTGCCTGACCTTTTGGATTCATTGCTTTGGCTAAGCTGAAAACAATCCATGAACCCTTCTATAAACTAATTATAATCAACAAAGTGGAAAGCAAATTATACTCATATATCAACAAGGTAAAAAGTACAGTGAATCAATCAGAGACAACTAGGGTCTGTTTCCCACTGAGATTTATGGTACCATATTTATTCACTGCCTAAATCCCACCTGGAGCTGGTAAGCACCCTGGGACTATTGTGTGCGTCTGATATTGTCCAAGAAACATCCTGCAAGATGATGTTTGGTGACATTAAAGCTTCATCATTAGGTGGCAGACGGTTGTTCCTGTTTTACAAGACACTAGCTGAACTGAAGGCTTAACTTTCTATGAAGCATTTCTATGAAGCATTTCTAAATCTATGAATTTAACTTTCTATAAATTTAAAAGATATCATAACAAATGTAGCATTCTTACTTGCTTATTATAGACTTTTTCCTATTGGCATATGTACGTGGCATGCATTGAGACACCATAAAATTGAAAATTCAGAGATATCTATTATTTGCTAAATGATACACATATTGCTCTAAATGCCTGTAGCAAGACCTTTCATCCAGGATCTGAAGGGTCAGGGGAAATGGATGTTTTTTTGATTGCACATTGGGATGAAGGAAGGGGAAAGAAAAGACAGCAGGGTTAGCTGAAGCTTTGACCAGCTTGTTGTAGCCTTGGTGCTCCCCAGAGTAGCACCGTAATTCCACTGATTCTGAAGACGACTTCCTTCTCAGCCCCAGCTGCCAAGGACAAAACACAGAGAAAGGACATGTCTCTTTGTAGATGCTTTTACTCTTAATACTTTTCTTATAATTTAGGAGAAGTCATGAGCCAGGGTAATCATGGTTGGATTTAAGATGATGATAGGCTGAGAGTCTTGTGGGGGGGTGGGATGCAAACCAGAGCACAGCATGACAGGACCAGGCATCTTCTGGCCATGTAAAGGGCCACAGTAGTGATGCGGATGTTCACTGAACTCATAATCCTTGTCAAAGAGTTCAGCGCACTTTGAAGACGCTTATCCCGTTAGTTGACCCATTTTGAAGCAATTCTGAAAAGTCCATTTTCACTACTGTCTAGTTGCACTGTTGTGGTGGCCTCGGTGTCCCCAATCTATTCAGGACATTTACCTTTCATGGTCATTTGACTTTGTAGAAGAGCCAGAAGCCAGGAGGTGCAAATCCAGTGAATATGGTGGATGAGGACACCCTGCAATGTTTTTACAAGCTCTAATGTCAGTTGGATAACACTTAGCAACATTCCCCGTATTGTTTTTTTATCACACTTCATAAGCACATGAACTGCTTTCAGATCTGCTTTAGAAAGGGGTAAGAACTATGAGGCAAGTGTGATGGAAGAAGGAGAAGTAATTGGAAGGGGGATTCACAACAATTTATATTTTACTGGGATAAAGTTTTTAAAATTTGAAAATTAAATGCACTTTCCCATTACTACTTATACCTGTGGAAATTAAAGGAATCTCTAGTTTCTGGAGCTGTGACTTAAAGGACACTGTGCTTACAGAAGTTATAGAAGAAATGAATTTCTTAGGATTCTGTGTGTGTGTGTGTGTGTGTGAGAGAGAGAGAGAGAGAGAGAGAGAGAGAGAGAGAGAGAGAGAGAGAGAGAGAGAGAGGCATCAGTTCCTTTGGTTTCCCAGAGATTCCTGTGATCCAAGAGACTTCAGGGATACTTGGAAATTTCTTTTCTCAAGATGACATAAATTTCCTCTCAGAAGGGTGCTCCAAGTTCCTGCTCCTTTGCACTGTTCCCAGACTAGAATCTCCTTTTACAAATTGGGGCTTTGATTCCTTGCGGCTATGTCTGGATCTCATCTCCAGTAGTACCTATCAGGTAAAACTCCAGGGTATAAAAGTGGTTTCTGAGGATTTGAGCTGTTTGCAGGTTTGGCGACCAACTATCCAAATCATTTACTAAACCTCATCATGAATACTCAGGTTTCTTTTTCAATGATCAATTAGGAGGAGGCTTCTAGAAAGAAATTGCTTCTGAGGGAGAATGTTTAACTAGTTATGAGACAAGCTTCCATTTGTCCTTCTGACACGTTGATGCTTAATGGACTGTTTTATCAAGTAGAGAATGTCACTAACAGCATGCAGTTTTCAGCTGTTTATTAAATATCATCTAAAACATCAATTTCAGAAGGATCATTTCCTTACAAAGGAAGTGCCTGTTATGTTGGTCATAGGCTCATCTTTTTGTACAGAATTTCCACCTGATGTAAACAAATTTGAGAATCGTCAAATGGAGTTCATGGCCAATCTCAAATACAGGAAATCTGTATTAATGTTTTTACACTATCAGGCTTCCTAAAGGCACTTAGGAATTTGAGGTAAAAAGTGTGTATAGGAAGTCACTATATAAAAATTAAGTAGCCTGAAGATTGCTTCATTATAAAAGTCATCAACTATTTCAACTAATGAAGTACCTGAGAATGGTACTTTCTTTTCTCTAAGGGCTCCCCAGCTCTTCCGATAACAAACATCCTTGGAAAAATAAAGTGAGACTTAGAATTCAGTACAATCATACATTTTTATATTGATGCATATAAAATTTTAAATCATAAACACATTTGGCAAAGTATGCTTGTCATAACCATAATGATGGTAGGCCTTGTATTAAAGTAGTTCTTCATGCCTAGGAGAGCCTGACAGGCATAATCTGATTAGGAAAATATGATTACCTAGATTAGCCTCTTGAAACAGGATTTCTCCTTCATTGATGAAAGTGAGAAGCATGTTCTCAAAATGTAATATAAAATGAATGTAGAACTCTAAACATACAATTGACTTGCCCTATATAAAGAGTGTTAGTGATGACAATGGTGAACTGTGGTAATGGCAAAAACCATCTCAACTAGACCATCATAAAGAAGATGCCTCCTTCTTTGAAACGAGTGGTACTGTACACTATGAATTTCATTTAGTCATAAACAAATTGCTATTGAGACTTATTGCCTTTCTGAAACAGCCAAGAACATCAAAATTCATTGTTAAATGAAATGAGAATACAATGTGGAGTCTGTCTAAAAGAAATAACAGAAGAAACATCCAAGCATAATAAGTTTATATATAATTTTTTTTTGTATACAAGTTATCTTGTTTAAATTACCCTTACCATAGGATTGAGCTTTTATGGCTGAATAGGAACTGCCTGAGTTAAGAATTCATAGTAATCAATATAGCTATACATGACTGCTGTATCTTCTGTAACCCTAAAGCCCACATATTAAAGGTTTGGTTGCAGCCTACAGTGCTCCTGGGAGTTAGTGGAACTTTAAGAGGTGCGGCCTAGGAGAAGTAAATGAGGTCATGGGGCTGTGCCCGTCAAAGAGATATTAGCTATTTCTGTTGTCTCTTTGCTTCTCTGCCACCATGGAGGAATAGATATCCTCCAAACAATGCTCTGCACTTCTTTATAGCTGGAACACCATAACCAAAACCCACAAGTTAAAAAAGGAAAGATTCATTTTAGTTGATAACTTGTAGAGGTTTTAGTCCCTAGTCAGTTGATTCCAAGGCAGGGAGCATGACAGAGGAAAAACAGTCCAAGGCAGGGAATTCAGGAAGCAACAATGAACCTGTATTCCTTCTTTGCCTTTCTTTGTATTTCATAAAGGCTACATGCCTGGGTATGCCACCCACACCCAGGGTGGGGTTTCTGTTTTCAGTAAATCTATCCAGCTGCACCCAGAAATATGCTAACCCAATCATGGACTGAACCAGGATCATACACCTTTAATCCAATATCACACACCCATCATCGAGTCACCTCCCAAAAGCTCCATCTGAGAGTGCATGAGACTCTGGGGGGCATCTGAGGACAAGGACTAACATTCTGCCATGATGTATTGTACTGCTATTGGCCCAAAGCAGGAGGACCAAGAGAACCTGGACTGAAATGAGCTAGAACAACCCTCTCTTCCTTCTGAGTTGATTAGCTCAGGTATTTTATCAGAACAACAAAAAGCTGCTACTGACAACATGATGATATGCACAACATCTAGCAATTTTGCTTGGAGTATAGTTGTAACTTTACATCTAAAGTCTTCACGATTAGAAGTGATTCAGTAAACACCTCTGGTGTGTAAATTCATGAGCAAACCCTTCATCTGCACTGTGACCGCAACATGTTTAAAAGTAAAACCTGGGATTCAGCTACCTGGACTTCAGTCCTACTTTAATTTCTAACTGGCTAAATGACTTTGAACAAATTAAGTCATTCAAGTTCACAGTGCCCCAGATCCTCATTCCCAAGCACAAACAGTAATAGCACATACTCAAGTGTTTGTAAACATTAACTAAAACACTTTAGGGTGGCTGGTGCATAATAAAAGAAGTATCTAAGTAATAGCTACTGTTATTATTTGTAAGTATTTATAACCTTCAGAGTACTAAGGACACATCACTGTTTCATAGTAAGTATTAATGTACCCTGAGAATTTCTTTGTGCTATCAAATTATATATTCTGTGATTCAAAACTCCCTTTTTTCTTAAATAAAGGAAGTATCTTTTGTATGAGTTCTTTTTCCCTCCATAAACAAGCAAGGTCATTAAAAGAGAACAACCTAACATGAGAATAAAGCTATGCTACTTTTTATTTCAACAAGATCTCTTAACTGATTCTGTGAAAATGAAAATTCAATTTTTTAAATCAAAGAAGCAATTTCACAGGTAATATCATTTGGCATTTGCTTTGCTGAAAACTTAAAGGTAAAACCAATTCTTTGGTTATTAGACTTGAGTTTTTACTTCAAACGTAAGTTATAACAGCTAAATGGAATTAGTTTAGGAAGCAAAAGAGAAGTTTTCTTAATCATGTCTAGCTTAATAATGACCCCAGCAGTTAAGCACCTCTCAAAGCCAGCAGATCTAAATAGGCTGAATTTCTTCACTGTAGGGAAGATGCAGGCAGCTTTCAAGAAGGGGGCAGAGGTAGGAGCCTGTGGGTTTCATCCCTCAGTGCCTGCAATAGATAGATGAGGAGTAGAAAATAGCATGTGCTGTATTAGACTCAGTGCATTGCCATTCTAAGGTCTATGGGGCAGTTCAGTAAATGTGAACAGCAATTATGAAAGATTATGGAAGAAAAAGGAAAGAAGGAAGTACAGGGGAATAAGGTTAAAAAGCCAGGGGTTAAAGTAATTTAAATCAACATACAGAAAATGAAAGCTGAGAAATAATGTGCTTTTGCCTACACAGAGTAACACAGTAGTCAGTGTAATATTGTGTGTTTTGCTTTGGTATCAAGAAAACAGAAATACAAACTACTCAGTATTTTTAAAAGTAGAATGTGACATATTATTATGTAGTCTAAGTCCTTCACTGTATTATGTTTTCTAGTGGTTGAAAGACAAAGTGAAAGATTCAAAATAGAAAAAGAAAGAAAATTGAAGATATATAGAAGATAGTATAGGAAGGAAAGAACATGGCACAATACTGAGAAAAAACAAAGATAGGGAGGGCTTAGCAGTGGCCTCCCAGGTGGCAGAGTCTTCTCCCTGCATGAGGTCCCAGTGTGAGTCCCCACAGGGGGGCGGGGGGATGGGGAGATAGAAGTGGAACCCTTTGTGGAAAAATCAGAAAGAAAGAAATTTCAGTGTAAAAATAGCAAAGAGGAAAGGAAAGCACATTGCCTAGAGTGCAATATTCCTAGATGGCCACATGTATCTAAACTTTCAGAAGCAGTGGGTATAGTACATATACTGGAGTTTATGCATATAAATAAGACAAATACATTAGTTACATACATATCCCATGCATCTATTTAACTATACACAAAGTACCAGAACATGGTAAACTGTGTTACAAATTTATAAAGTATGTGCTTATACATAATTGAGTTTAAAAAGTGGTAATTAGTAATCTTTGATTAAAAACAAAAACTTTCCATCATGATTATAAAGTTTAACTGAATTAAAGGCAGAAAAGAATTATCCCCAAAAGTTAAAGTGATAGACTCCCCCTCACGTCAGTAAGCTATCAAACTCTTCATAGATTGGGCACTCATAACTGAAGGAAGAACAAATGAATGAAATAATGAATGGATGTAGAGGCTTTGAAGTACAGAGCTGAGATGGGGAAAACCTATGAGAAATATTTTGGAGCCCACTGGGCTCATTAGGATCCCAGCCCTAACACTCTACCTCTAACTCCTAGAACCTCCATTGCTCTAAAACTCAGGCTAATCTAAAAACCTATGGCTCCATAGTACTTTAGTGAAAATTCAATGAGACAAAGGAAAAGGTGAAGACTTAGGCCAGAGTCTACACATAAGTAGCACTCATTTTAATTACATGGATCACCTGTGGCACAGTATGGAGGCTGTATCAGACACAGGTACAAAGATTTTGTTTGCTTATGTTTTTCCTCTCTGCAGACATCTAAAATTAAAGCTAAGAGACATGCCTTGAAATTAGTATGCTTTCACAGGTTTTTTGTACTCCTGACACATAGCTGTAGGTAATATCTCAGCAAGTCCTATAGGGAAAGAGAAAGACCACAAACAAAAATAAAGCCCACTGCACTTTATAACACTGGCATAGTTGTGGTCACTTCATAAATTCCCTTTTCAAGCCCGTCTGAGTCATTAAACAAGGATACATTTTTGAGGGCAGTAGGACACCCTATTTAATTGCCTGGCTCCTGCAAGTCATTAAATGAGGCCCTTGTGATTTGGAAACAATTAATGAGTCATCTAATGAATGGTACACCAGTATATTTGGTGGGGCCCAAGTGGCTTGAATGAGTTAGAGTATGTCCCCAAGTGCATGTTTAATAGCAGGAGGAGCACAGTCATTAACAGAAATAAAAATAACTCCAATGAAAAGAGTCAACAGAGCTGGTCACCATATAAATTAAAAGAATACATATATTTAAAAAGGGTGTTATCATTTAAACATTGTACAAAGACCTTTAAATTGTGAACCAGGAGAAAGAGGAATACTATCCTTGAATTATCTTTCCAACAAATCAAACAGTGAAATCTTGGACTCCATTATATTATATAGACATTTCCAAGAGGTATGTACTACTTTTATTTTCCTAATGCTGTCTGCAAGATCAAACCATGAGATAAACTAAAAAAAAAAGATTTCTATTAAATTACTCTTATTTAATGTTTCTAAAAGCTAAACTTCCTTCAGAGTAGCTTCCAGAGAAGGTTGTTTGACATTTTCAAAACCATGACACAGACTCTCTTGTTCTTTATGCGCTAATCTAACGCACTTGTTATATAACACAGTGTCTTGGCTGACTGGTAGCTCATCTCTCTCCATAATGCAATTTTTAGTAATTGCAGTTTCGTTGATTTTTACCAGCCTCACCTAATCTCTCTACTTCCTAGAGGTGCAGCCAATCCTGTCCCAAAGTCCAACATCTGACACACTCTACAGGTGTCAGTCACTTGGCCACCTAGCTCTAGCACCTAGCACACACATGTGTGATCTTCTCCAACACTGCCCTTTTCTCTGTTCTATTGGCCTAACAATGTGTCAGTCATATAGTGAGTGCCCCTGACGGTAGCTACTGGGTTGTGCTTTATGTAATATAATTGTGTTCACCCACCTGCTTCTCTACCACCCTCTCCCTCAGACACCCATCTCCTTGGGCATCTAACTTAGCTACCGCAGCCTACCATAGGTACATTCACTCTTGTTCATTTTTAATAACTAGTTTGAAGGCTGCAAAACAGGGAGTGAAAATCAATCAACAGAAGAAAAAGCATTTCACCTGAAAAATACAATCTGTACTTCATGCCAAGTCCTAGATGCATGGGAATCATTTGACACTCATTTTAACATTCCAAGAATTTCTAGGGAGTAGAATTCCTATCACCTTTGATATGAATACAGTTCAATAAATATTTATTAAACAATACTTCCTTATACTCTTGGCAAAGCAGATGACTCAGGCTGCTAGCTTATTTTTAAAAATTAATATAAAATCAAAGTATGAAAGGAAAGCTCTTCAAAATACGGATGCTTTAATTATGGAAAATCCATTAATAATTTCTCACTGATGGACACCAAAGCATGTCCCACTGTTGGAAGCAGAGTGATGGGCATGTTCCTTCACAGGACTGCACAGCAAAATGCAATTAAAAAATTACACATGACAGAATACGGGCAGGCCAGAAGTAATTCAAAATCTTGTTTTCTTCTTTTCATTTGGCTGGTTCAGCACTAATGTCATCTGTAGATGACTTATACCCTGCCGACACTCTGTATAACTGTAAAAAGCTGTCCACCCTATTTCAAGTAATACTATTTTACTTTCACTTTTATGTCAAGTAACCTCAATAGCACTTTTACCTCTGAGACAGAAAAATACAGTCTCTGCTAAAACATGTTTTGAGGGGTTTTTTTCTATTATTTCATTTTTTATTGATTAACAGTGTATTTACATTTTATATCTATAGCATACGCTTGTGACCACACACACACTTTATTTGCTTACGGCACTGAAGCTAATCTTTCATTCAAATGAATAAATTATTATCTAAGTTTCAATTACTAGTTTATCTGATGAGAAGTTTTGCTGAATACCAGTGATCATATCTGATAGAGCATCTTATCAGTAGCTACAAAAATGACATAATTAAAATATTGTAAAACAGACACCTACTATCTAAAACATTGCTTTTTAAAGTACTGTGTTCTGAGTATCTCGAGGTATTCTTGGGACTCTTTCAGTGAGGCTGTAAGGTCAACAATAGTTTCATAATAATACTGAGATAGTATGTCTTTTTCCCAGAATATAGTGGAGTTTCCACAGGTTGTGGATCTGTGATAGTATAAGATACGGTATGTAGGAAGTATGCAAATCTACTCAGTTCTGTTAAACTGAATATGAAAGAAATGAGCAAAAACAAAAATACATGTTGGCACCCTCTTAAATTTTTTTTGTTTTCAGAAATACAGCATTTAAAAAAAATGTCATTTATGCAAATATGTAGTAGGTTCATTATTTTAATGGATTAATAGAAATTTCTGAATTTCTCATTTTTAACTTCTATAGTAAATATAGAGAGGTATTGTTAGATCCTCCATAACTTTTAAAATTTTAAAGAAATTCTGAGTCATAAATAAACATTTAAGTCTGGCACAGTGGTACGTGCCTGTAATCTCAGTTACTTAGAAGGCTGAGACAGGAGGATCGTAAGTTTGAGGCCTTCCTGGGCAACTTGGCAAAAGCTTGTCTCAACATAAAAATTAAAAGGGCTGGGGATGTAGTTTAGTGAAAACAAGCCTCTGGAGTTCATCCCTAGTACCACCGAAAGAAAAAAAATTACTATAGATGACTTTCCAGGATGCACTGAGATGAAGGAAGTCAGATGATGTATCAGTCAGCTTGCTGTGGCTGGAACAGAACATCCACAATTTAAGGGAAAAAAGGTCTCTCTTGGCCATGGTTTCAGAGGTTTCAGCCCATAAATGGCTGGTTCCAAGGCCAACATTGTGGTGGAAGGTTGTGGAGGAGGAAAGCTGCTGGACTCCTGGCACCCTGGGAAGCAGAGAAAAGGGACAGAGGACAGTGGAAGAGGCTGGGATCAGATATAGTCCCCTAGGTCACAGCTCTATGACTCATGTCTGCAGTTAGAACCCCTTCCTTACAGCTCATTCAGCTACGGCTTCATCAGCACAGGAGCTAGTGACACATAGAATTTGGTCCACAATGACTGCAAATCCTACTTTTCACAATTATCCCTTCTCCATATGATATTTTCCATTCTGAACAAAACACAAGAACAGCCACAAGAACACCAAAATACTCCTCTGAGATTGCACTCTGCTAACTATTTTAATAGTCAAGAAGAGGAGGAGACAAACACATCAGTGAATTCTCAGCATTCTTTTTTCCTGCTTACTATGACTGACAAGCCATTTGAGATGAAGTGCTCTACACTGATGTAGAAGATGATAATTTTCCATTGTGTAAGTTCATGCTATAGATTTTAAATGTGAGCAAGATCTATGTTTTAAAAGGCCAAGTTTTTGTAATCCATATGATGCCCACACAAGCTATCTCTCCACTCATTAAAAACCTGACATTCTTTTCATCACTCTTATAAGACACATTCCCAATCATTTTTTTTCCCTCAATAGATTTTGTAGCTAAATTTTCCCTTGAAATTTAAGGTAAACAAACTCAAGCATGAGCAACCAGTATAAAACAGGGTTATCATTTTGTTTGTTATTTATATTGGACTGCTTTGAACCTATTTAAGATATAACCTTGGCTATCTTTCTTTGTGTTGACCAAACTGAACTTACATTAAACACGTCTTTTAACATATGCAACTGTTTGTCTAAATCACATACATTTCTCAGTAGCTCTTTCTTTGAATCCAAATGCAAAACTTAATATTTGTCCTTTTAAACTGGCACCACTAATAAATGTATGTCAACTTGAATGGATTAAGAAATGTCAGGAGATTAATGGAGCATATTTCTGGTTGTGTCTGTGGGTGACACTCAAAAGAGAAAACTCACCACAGATGTACACATGCGGCCGAAGCAAGCACAGACTCACCCCAGATGTGAGTGGCACCAAGCAAGAGGCTTGTAGTCTGAATGGGACCACAAGGAAAAGCAGAAGGAAGTGTCCCTGTTTCTAAAGTGTTCCAGCCTCCATCATCACCTTTGGACATTGGTCTCCAGTTTCTTCAGCCTTCCCTCACATAGCCACACTCACACAGAGGACTCTACAATGAGCTTACAGGGCTTGGACCTTGGACCAGTGCTGTGTTCTTGGTCCCTCTTGTTCTGTGGCTTCCATTGTCTCAGGCTGTCCACCACACAGAGAGTCTTTGTGATTTGTGTGCATCTTATCCTGCAGATGCTACAGTGGACTTCCCAACATGTGACCCTGTAAGCCTACCTAAGAAATGCCCTTGTGTAATTAAACATGTATTTTCCATTGATTCTGTTTCACTAGAGAATTCTAATTAACACATGCACGTTGTGCACTATTACATTTGATTCATCAATTCAGCTATAGCACAAAGCTATTTATGGAAGCAAGACAGCACAGTTGAAAGGAACTCCTTGATTTAGGCCTTCAGACAGAATTAAGTCCTGGATCTGATTTCTCCAAAGCTCGACTAACCACCTTTCCCCTTTCCATCATTAACCTAAACACGTCTTGGAGCTCCAGGTATTGATTTTCTTCTGGGTTTCTTCTTTTCCTTAATTATGGAACATAAAATCCCTTGCACCTTTGGTATTCATAACTAGCATCAGATCAAAACTCCTATAATGGAGTGACAGAGAGCAAGAAAGAGGGCTGGGGATTTAGCTCAGCAACATAAGTGCCTGCCTGGCAAATTCGAGGTTGTGAGTTCAATTCCTGGTACAAAGGGCGAGAAAGAGAAAGAGAAAGAGAAAGCGAAAGCGGAAGAGAAAGAGAAAGAGAGGAGAGAGAGAGATAATAACCGAGAAGCACCTGGAGTTTGACAGGAAGTAACTGAACGCAATTTTACTTTTTGTTATTCTTCCTTCCTATTATTTAGATTTCATTCTGAGAAGCTATGGGAGAATGTGAATAAAATGTTTATGATCTTATAAGGCAAAATAAATAACTTGAAATTTGTGTAGGTTAGCCAGAATCTAGTACTACTTTTCTTCATAAGTGCTGCAGAATTTGAATCCCTAAGCTCACAGTGATTCACTGGCTAATCATATAAGCAGAGATAAGAATGAGTACTTATTAAAGACTAGACGACATACCTAAAACAAGGTCATGCATAAAAAACTAAGGACGTTCAGGATTAAAGTAAGATTAAAAAAAAAAAAGAAAAGAAAACAGCCTACCCAGATGGATGATTTAGCAATGGCTGGATTTAAGATTTTTCAGCTTTACAATGATGTCAAAAGATTATGTATTCAGATGAAATGGCTCTACAAATTCCGCTTATAATCCCCAGCACCACAACAATAGTAAAAGTAGTAATAATTTCTTAACCTGGACGTTTTCCCAGGCGAGGGATACTCAGATAATCCCTCCTGACAATGATGGGCAGCAGCAGGGAGTCAGGGCTCTGAGTCACACGCACTGCACCCCGGAGGGTGAAGGACGGACACGCTACAGAGCACCTTGCTGCTAACTTATGAACTTCAGTAGGTTGGTTTGTTAATGACATTTTGACTTACAGCATTTTAGATTTATGATGGCCTTCATAGGATGTAATCCCTGCCATAAGTTGAGGAGCACATATATTTGTGGATGAGAGGTTCTGCGTTTTCCTCCCCATGCTATGGCTCAAGTTTGCTGTTAACGCTAAGAAAATAAAAATATGTAACGAGGATCATTCAAAGCAGTGTGAAACCCCCCCCAAAAAAAACCCTGAGTTCATGTTACATATCCTTTGCAATGTGTGGGAGATGACAGAGTGATTGGATGATGAAAAATATTAATGGACAAAAAAAAATAAAAAAATAACTTACTTTTGCAACAAAAAACAAATTGGGTTATAGGCATTATGCAGTGGAATTAATACATCAGAAAAACATTCAAAAATTTGAGTTAAAATTAAATAGCTGGGGAAATAATAACTCACTGATGGTTTAATTTGAGAAAATGCCAGTCACTATATTATATATTAGAGAAATTTGCCTAGAACCGAATATCATAGTTTTCCAAATACTTTCTTCGGAAATTTTATCACAGGTGGAAAATTATTCTATCTAAATGTGACCCAATATGCTCTTTACTAATGTGATATGCAATTTTCTACATTTTTAAGTGTTTATGCTCTTTTCATAGAAAATATACTTTAGCAATCTAATATGCAGGAAAGATATTATAAATTTTTAATTAGGAAAAACAAGATAAAAGTTATAAAATATTCAAGAATATTTTAAGATAATATAATTTCAGTCTTCTGCTTTGATAACAGAAGTGGTCATGAACAGTATTTGGAGAAGCTGATAAAATTGCATATGATACCCATGTGATTGTTCTTTAATGTTTTTATATAATATGCTATAGTTGATAGTTTATAAACAGTGTAAAGTGTATAGATTACAAAATAGTAGTTTCAACTTATTTGTAACCACTTGTCAAATGCTCTCAAGATCAATCTTACAATAAATGTCTTTACTACTTATATTCTCCAATTCAAGTCTCCAGAAAGGTAGTGTTGATTCTGGTAGTATATTTCCAATTTCAGCCCCAACCAAAATATTTCCTGGTATTGTGCTAAGCAGAATGTATCATGTCATTGAACACTAACTCACATTGAAGACCAAGTAAGAAGGAGAGAAAAGGGATTACAGCTTTACACCATTAACACCATAATGTTAATGGGTTAATACGTTATTATAAAGTTCAGAAATAGTGACTCAGTGAAGTTACGTGTTTATTTTTCTCTTTAGAGGCAGGCAATGGGACAGGAGAAGTGTTTTTGTTCTATGAGCTAATACTGGGATACAGCACCTTCCACTTCATTGTTCCAGTTTGAATGAACAATTGAAGGTGAGTTCCCATAGCTACAATTCCAGCTCACAAGGAGGCAATATTCTTCAAGGCATCCAGGAGGACTTTGAACACATCACTTTTAGTTACGAACTGCAAAGGTCTGTTCAAAAGGTCATGCCTAGGTACATGGCTGGGCAAGAAGAAAATATCATTATTAAATATCCTGCACACAATAAAAAGATTATTCTGGAAGAAATGAAAAATAGATCAGGGAACCACAGAGGCCATTTGAAAACAATTTAATCAAAATAATGGTGGCCCAGAACAGCTTGGTATGTTACAGTTCCACTACTGATGACTATATGCATGCATTTGAGAAGTCATTCAGTGTCTCTCTTTATTTTTCTCTCTCTCTCCTTGTATATTTTACTTATCTATAACATACTTTTGAGTATCACTAATGCTAATATAATTTTATAGCCACAGAATTCAACAATGAATTTATATATTCAGCGGGACTGTAATACTTTGTGGAGCTCATTTTTGAATTCTTGACTGAATTTGCATTTTAAATAAGATCATCTATTTTCTAGGTTTCTTTCTAGTTAGGCAATCTATGGCTAACATTAATTTAATTGCTAAAAGAGCAGATATGGTCAGGATTCTTTTTTGTGCTTTAAAAAGTATTTGCATGTAAGAACACTGATGGCAAGTCTATGTTTAAGTTAGCCAAAAGATAATATTTACCATGATAACATTCCCGTTGCTAAGGGCAGAAATGCTTTATCTGCTATGTATCTAGTCATACTACAGTATTTGAAAATGACAAAGTTGGGAAATCTTTGTGAAATTAAGTTGAACAACACTGATACGTGGTTTTATAATGAGGCACATTTAGCAGTGATTCTCTCATAGCTGGTCAAATGTAACAATGCTTTAATTCCTCTTTAAAAATTGGCTTTTATAAATATTTTCTTTGATAGAAGAAGGTATATTAGCAGCATGTTGTTAGCTGAGAACCAAAACAAAACAAAACAAAAAAAAACCCAGCTCTATATACATTTCACTTTATCAAGATGGAGAAATTATTTCTGCAAAGATTTTCAAATGTTGTTAAGTTTTTCTTGTTAGTTTCAAATAATCTTCAAAGTTAGCAGAAGTCATTTTGCCACAAATAGACATCTCCTACTCTGCAATCTTTTCTTTCTCATCTATGTATTCCCCTTCTAATTTCTTTAAGAACTCTCCCAGAACCAAAGTATAAATAAAACCTAAAAATCCAAATGAGAAAGAATAAATTATGGACCAGTGTTTGGATTCATAACCCCCACGATCACTTATCCTCTAACTTCTTAAGAGTCAACCTGAAGAAAACACTCCATACTGCTAAGATCGTTTTTTCAAATAAAGAGCTTACCAAAAAATGTAAAGAATAAATTTGGATTGAAAACTTTTACATATATTAAAAAGTCAGTGTGGTGAGCTTCTTTCTTAACTAAAACATCTAATATTGTATATAACATTGAACTAGAGAGAGAAGATAAAAATCTTTCAGTTTTCTTTACTCTCCAACTTCTAATTTCATTTCATATTGACAGAGGTTATATACTTAAAAGAAACAAATTTGTGCTGCTTTTTGAAAAATGCCCAAACTTTCATTACACTTTAGCCAGATTTTACCCTGGGTCCCTGGGTAAGCTCTTGGGTTTTCTGGTCTCATTATTCCTTTCCCTGAAATATTTTTCCTCCAATTGTACTATGCTAATATCATATCTCTTCCTCAAAGTCCAAGTACTAAATTAATTTTTTTCCAGGAAGCCTTGACTAAATTTTCCTCAGCTTCCAAAAAGGAAATTTCCTTTTCTCCATCTGACTCTCTCAGTTCTTTAGCAAGGGGATCTGATCTCCAGCATATTATACTTTGTAACCTGAAGTGTCTGTCTGCTCTACTTATCTTTCAGACTCACAGGCATCTGCCTCAATGTCTGCATTCTAGAAAGTCTTGACAAGGAACAGATTCATCCTCTAAAGTTGAGGGAAGTGCAGGAAGGAAAGAAGCACTGATTAATAGATCCACATGGAACTCAGCAATACTCTATGTTCCTGAAAAAATGACTTGCCTTCAATGATTCTAAAGAAAAAGTTTGTTTCCAAAGAAACTTTCTCTACCATTGCCTCATGTGCATTATTTCTAATTGGAAGGGGAGGCATTATCTTACATTCTCTGCATGTTCTCCACCTCTTGCCACTTTCCTGACACTAGATTCAACACTCATCCTGCAAACCCATTAGCAGTCCTGCCCGGGGTTACTGATCTCACAACAGGCATAAGGGACATAAGTAACTGTGATCATAAGTGTTGCAGAACTCTGCTAGAAACCTATTTATCGGCTTAATCTTATTTCAGTACAAAAAGTTTTGTACATTTCTTCTACTACTTGCTGAATTGACTCTCCTCTGCTTGCCTTGACCACCAAGAGGCAGGTCTTGGAACTTTAAGAATATGGAAACCCAGCTCTAGCATTTATAAAAAGCCTTCCAGATCATTTGTGCTACATCCTCATAGGGACTGAAGTAGGTTGCAAGGATTTAATCCTATATCATTTTTTCTTTTTTAACCCCAAACCAATTTAGGCAGTACCAAATACTGCATAACTCCTATACATTCACCTAACCCTACTTTGCAGTGGAAATTGATTTTTTCAGTAACAAAGAAATGAAATAGAATTTTTGTGATGTAATTTTTTAATGAAGAAAAAACAATTTTATACATTGTTCTATAATGTATTTTTGTAGTAGTAGGGATTCAACCCAGGGGGCGCTACATCATTGCACTACATCACCGACTCCTTTTAGTTCTTATTTTCAGATAGCGTCTTGCTAAATCGCCTGCAGTGGCCTCCAACCAGCATGCTTTTGCCTCTGTCTCCCAAGTGGCTGGATTATAGGTGTGCTCAGAATATTTTTTGATAAATGGTTTTGGTCATTTGCAGAGTCATTGAAAGTTTACTGCTAGTCAACAATGCAAAAGATAATACTTTGATTAACATTCAATTAAAGAAGTGATTTTCCACTAGGAAAAGCAGAATTAGATCCACATTATGTCATCATCTAGAACCATCATCTATCAAACCAAGCAAGCAAACAAACCACTCAGCTGAATGTTCAGTATAATCAGCAAAATATTAGCCAGTACCTTTTATTGTCTCCCACCTGTCTCTAGGCTCCCCCACCCTGAATCCCTGCAGTGAAGAACCTTAAAATTCCTGGATAAACCCCAGTATTGAATTATGGTATACTCTGGGACACGTGATAGAACACTGCATGGTCACTCTTGCTTTGAACCCATGTCGACCCTTCTGCTGTGTTAGTACATTTTCTGTCAAAACAATTCATTGGTGTTCTATAAACAGCCAAAAATATTCTGTTAGGAGTTTGTGCAATCATCTGAATCAGGATAGAGAGTAGACATGTGGAAAAGGGGAGTTAATAAAACCCCCCCTTCCCGAACACTGGTGACCTTCTAGTAGATCCAGGAAGACTTTATAAACGTGTCTCTCAGGGTGCAGTGGGGTGAAGTTGTCTACATTTTAGTTGACTTACAGCAGGGTGTATCTGTATCCCATGATCTGAGGTCCTTGTTCCCGGAGAACGCACACCCTGGAGGGAGGTCACAGACGTTTACCCAACCTTGTACCCACCCTGCTTCCAGCTCTCTGCCCTGCTCCCCTGACTCCACCCAGTTCCTCAACTCACAGCTGCCACTCCCTTCCCTTCTGAAGCACTGGATGCTCCAAACCACATTTGTATAGGTGTGGCTGAAACACTTGTCCTTACTTAAGTCATGTCAAAATTATTCTGGCATCTTTTTTTGAAATTTAAGGACAAAACTACAAAAACAGAGAAATAAGTACATGATGTCCTTAGGACAAAAAACTAGCAACTAACACAGACTCCTCCTGTGAGCTGGTTCTCTCTCTGAGGCCACTGATTCCTACAGGGTTCAGAGGTTACAGTACCCTTTCACATCCTCTGATGGAGCTGTTGGCCCTATCAGGTGTAGGGAGAGTCCATGGCTCGGCACACCTGGGTGAAGACACATCTGAAAGCACAACATTATAGGATGGAACTTTCCCAAGGATGGAGCTGCCTGAGCCGCCTCAGGCAAAGATTTCCCCACTGCCTCTGCAGAGGCCTCATTGTGTGCTAGCCTATTTTTAGTCTAATGGTCCCGGAAATTCCTTCTCAAACCTGTTGACTTTTCTGAAGGACAATTACTTATTCATTATTCATGCATTCAGACTTTTAACTCTGAAAAGGAGACTTACATTCATTTGGTGACTATTCACTAAATGTCTAGTATGGGCCTGACACTCACTCCTGTTCTGCAGATATGGAGATGAATAGAACAGACAGGAATTCCTGTCTCTATATGGTTTCTGCTAAAGATAATGACAGTCAATAATCCTTACACAGCCCAGTCCTGTGGTACTCCAGAAAAACCAGTGCTATAGGAGGAAAAGCAGAGAAGGAAGAATATAGGGAGTGCGGTATACATCATTAAATGGAAAATGTCCAAATGGCCCTCAATGATAAGACTATATTTGCACAAGGGCTTTTTGGTCAGAGGATTTTTTAAAACTCAGGTTACAAAAGTTAGCACTCTGATACAATTAGACACTGTCACAAATGCTAACTATGGTCTGTTTTCTACATTTTCATTGCTTTTTTATTTACTCTGTAATTACTGATAGATTTCAAGCTATATAGCAGGTCCCCACGTGTGGTTAATAGAATGATTATGCCCTCTTGAATGTGTGTGTGGTATGAGTGAACATTTGTTATCATGAGGTCTTGTTTCTTCAGAATGAATAATGTTTGTTATTAATCCTTGGCTTTGCTGTCCTTTCTTTTCTAGAGAATACGAAAAGTGACCACGTTCCAACTTTCAAGAGAATTTCCACCTGCCTTCTCGCCCATTTCCAATTTTCACTGTCAGGAAACATTAAATCAGTTCCGAACGTAGCAGCCAGACTGCCCAGAGTCATATCCCAGCCCTCATCCTGGGTGTTTCACTTGACTAAACCTCAGTTTACTCAATAATTTTATAAAGGTCATAAAAATGGAACCTGCTTAAAGGTTAGGCTATGCACTCCATGAGATAGTGAGCACATACAGAGCAGTTAACACAGAATCTAGTGCACAGTAAGAAAAATAAATAAATAAATAAAATTTTTAAAATACATATGACCTACTTTCTCTCCTAATATCAGCTAATGTACAAGTGAATCTCTCATAATGTTACATAGTTGAAGTAGTAGTAGTAGTTGCGGTGAATTTTCATTTAGTATATACTAATGCCAGGAAATCACCTAAGCACTTTACATAGGATATTTCAGTTAATTTAATTTCGTTCGCCATATTTAAAGCTGAATAACAGCTACTTTGTTTTCCATTTTGTGAAATATTCTGATAATATTCACTTTCCATTTTGTGAAATATTCTGATAATTTCCTCTGATTTCTCTTGGAGCACATTTTCATTCTTTTCTGTCTACCTTCATTTAAATTTATAATGTGCCACATCACCTCATCGATTTTACTCTTTTAAAAATGGTCATTTGAATTAGATCCAGGCTTATTTCCTTTGTCTCATTTGTGTAAAAACTTGCCATGTGATCTTTACTTGCTCTAAAGGAGGATCTTCAATTCCTTCTGCATTTTTATTTTAGTCTTCCCAGAAGTTACCTTTTACATGAAAACCCCACATATTTATCGTTGATCTCTTGCTATTCTGAAAAACGCTCAACTCCCATAAGAGTATTAATTATAAAACTCAGCACCAAGAAATGCTGATGGCTTACCAAAGATTTTGATGACCACTGCTTCATTGTTTATTGTTCCATAAGTGATCTTAAGACATTTTCTGAACAATAAAATAAACATGTTTCTAACATAATCAAGGTATTCAGAAATGTAGTGTGGTATTCTATTAAATAAAATTAAAAACATTATAATAATTACACATATATCATTCAATACATTTAATATAATATTAAATATTTAAACTTTATACATCAAAAGTTATACAGTAACAACTAACCATATTGCTCATTATCTCATTTAATCTTCATGAGTTAAAATATTATACAAATGAGAAAAGTATCAGCTTACAGAAATTAAACTAACTTGTTTGTAATTACTTAAAGAGAAAAGGACGTAGTCAAATCATGAACATTACTTTCTCAGTCTCAAGGCCTATGCAAAACAATTCTATTTGCAATATTCTATAGAATACAGCTGAAGGGGTTAGCAAATACTTAATTAAAAATTATCAAGAATGTAATCACATAATACTAAGAAAATCCAGATGAAACAAAAATATCTTACATGTTTTAAGATGTGCAGTTTCCATTTAAACTTTTGAATTAATGACGAATACACCTGGTCCTCACGGTTCCTTGAGTTCTATGTTTTGAAACACTATTAGACGAAGAATAAAATGTCATCATCAAAAAAGTATAGGCTGATGCAATAAATAGAAACTTGCTGATGCCACAAATTTTTAAACATAATAAAAATTTCATTAAGTAGAGGGAATAACTCATTAAATCAATAAACTATATACTAGCAGTAACCTTTACCTACTGACTGTGTAATTAGTTAAATAAATATGGATAAGACATAATGGTGGATGTGCTCATCAGTCTTCTATCATACATCAACACCAATCAAACTGTCAAGAGGCTTATGCTGGCTTCAGTCTGGGAGGCTTCATCCATGGTTCATCAGCTCTTACCTCCTGAAGGCTTTACCAGTTCCATCAATGTCGTCCTAGGGAGCAAGTATCTACCGCGAGCACCTTGGGGCACACTTACTATTCAAATTACAGAAATCATAGATTTTCTTTCAGTGAGTGTCATGTTAAGCTTCTCTTTGAAGTAAATTTATTGGATCAGAAAATGAATAGACTACAGAAATTTCAGATTAGGAGCAGTGACTGGAAGACATTCGCATTTACTTTCTAGAATATGCCAATAGTTTGTGGTATTCTTTAGTACCTCAGGCTCTATTTTTTAATGTACAGGAAGATGGCTGGGACAGCTTTCCAATTCACACGTAAAGCCACTCACAGAACATGAACTGGTTCTAATGTCCCTAAATAACAAATGCATTCTGATGCCAGCACTTTATAAGTGATAGGTTTGAAAGTTAAGAGATTTCATTTTTTTAAATACTGATGTTTTACAGAGATTTTTGTTAGGATCTATTTACTAATATAGCTAGCAGTGAAGCACATTTCAAACAATGACTCCTTTCAATTTTCTAATGGTGAATATATGTATATGCCCTACTTTTTGTCAGCTTTCCCCAGTTGAAAGGACCTCTTCCCATGTCACCGTTCTTATATTTATACTATGATTCTACTCAGATCCACTCAAGAAATTCCTCCTCATTTCTTTTATTTTAATTATTTTGGAGTTCCAAGAAAACTAAAAATTATCTGAAAGATACGTTTTTGCAATATGTTTGCTCCAGTGATTCTCTTTTCCACTGGTGTGGCATGAGGGTGCAAAGCTGGTGAAAGAAAATCATAAGCATCTTCTAGTTGACTGAAATAATATTCAGCACAACTAGAACAAAAGATACGAGCCTATTAGGAAAACTAGGAAGGTCTTAAGGGCATCAAAATGTGGTTGTACATCGTGTGTCCAGTGAATGGAAGTTAAAACTTTGTATTAAAGAAATTTATCAAGCAACTGTGAAAACCTGCTTTCTGCTTATTACTGCCAAAATGGGTTGTTCTCTAAATGTGCCACTTTTCATGCTTTCCGTTGTTTATATAGCACCCAGAGATAACCAAGGTTGAAACGGAATAGCATCAACCTTCAACTGGAGCTTTCATAGCTGTATTTAGGTATGTGGAGTATTTTAGAGCTTCTTTTATTCTTCACAGTGTTCTGGGATGCTAAATGGCAGGAAAACAGCAAAGTACATGATAATGAAGTAAGAAAGACATGAAAGTACAGAACCAAAGAAACTATCTTTTGGTCCTATAAATGAAAGGGCAAGACCTTCAGACACACAAAAGCTTTCCTGCAATTTGCAAAGTGAAGCACAGCTTCACTCTCTCTCTTTCTCTCTAAATGAAAAAATAGATTTCTCAAGAATAAAGTACAACCAAGGTTTCTCCAGCAGCTTTCTGAATTCTTGTGCTCAAAAAGAAAGCAAAATATTTTAACTCCAACTGTAACCTGACTTCTTACAGTGCAAAGTGTGCCCCAAAGAGGAGATACTTGATTGTGTTCATTTGTCTTTGACTTCAGGTGAAGAGTCATTGAGACTCC
Source organism: Dolichotis patagonum (assembly GCA_004027295.1). Classification (NCBI taxonomy): domain Eukaryota; kingdom Metazoa; phylum Chordata; class Mammalia; order Rodentia; family Caviidae; genus Dolichotis; species Dolichotis patagonum. The sequence continues at coordinate 91,652 of PVJX010002972.1, read as the reverse complement.
CAGAGCAGCCCCAGGTATCAGGGTGTCTGTGGGCTGATTCAAATACATTCACTTTTCTTGCCCATTTTAAGCCTCCCAGGACCCATGCAGACTGTAGCACTGAGGCAATCTAGTAACTACTGCAGTTCTGTTTCCACCATTTAAATTGTTCACAATCAACTATGATCTAAAATTCAATTAGAAATTCCAAAAACAGGCAATGTGTAAGCTTCAAACTGCATGCTTTTATCAGTAGCATGACTTAAGCTCCCATCCTCCCACTTCATTTTCACAGGATATAATACCCCCATTTTCCCAGTGGCCCCCACACTATGTACACTATCTGTTCCTGGGCAGTTGAGAGAAAGAGTACAATCACAGTACTTTACTACCATTTGCTGTCATAATGATTCTATTTTATTATTTGTTACTATGGTCAATCCCTTATTATACCTAAATTACCAATTTAACTTTAACATAGATATGTAGGTATGGGGACAGACATAATATATGCATATATATGGTTCAGTTCTATCCACAGGTTCAGATATTCAACAGAGTGTCTTGGGATTTATCTCCTGCAGATAAGAGGAACTATGGCATATCCACAAATAACACAACTTAACAATAAATTACAGCAACTAAAACATACATTGTAATATTTACTTCAAAGGTTCTTAAGGAAGTTATACAGTAGACTAAATCATATTGAAATCAGGTGACAGGTTCTGCAAGTGTTATTTTCAGATATTATCTAAGATTTTATACAAGGTAGGGTCCTGTTTTAGAAACATAAATATAATTAATCAGTATGAATCCATTTGTTGTCATACTCAAATAAATAAGTATACTCATACTAAACAAAATAGCATTCTACTTCAATTATGCATTTCACTCCCCCACTTAAGGTAAAGACAGAGTCCTCTACATGCTGCTTTATTGATGGATAATTAGCTAATTTGTTAGAGACCAACATACATTTCATATGTTTTTATATTTAGTCAATATTTAGCAAGTTGAACATTCTTTCCCTTCAACATTAAAAAATATCTTTTACTTTTTTAGGTTTTTGTTTTGTTTTGTTTCTTTTTCAGACAGTCTCACTATGTAGTGCAAACTGGCCTTGAACTTACTTAGGTATCCCAGGCTGGCCTTAAATGCATGGTGATCCTCCCGCCTCAGCTTCCTCAGTACTGGAATAATAAGCATGCACCACCAAAACTAGTAAAAATATCTTTTAAAAATTATGCTTAGTCTATACTTCTACCCCAAGAAATTCTACCAATTTTCCTTTCTGTGCCATCCAACATAGTGCTCATTTACTACCTTGAACTGAGATTTCAAAGTCTCCTACTTTTAACAGAAAAGCTACTAGAATCATTGAATTTTATACTTTTTTAAAAATAAAAACAGGAGCCAGAGATTTAGCTAGAGTGTAAGTGCCTGCCTGGCAAGCACGAGGTTGTGAGTTCAATCCCCAGTACCTAAATAAATAAATAAATAAATAAGTAAATAAATAAAAAATAGAAACAGTAGTCCTTTACAAGGAAAAATAACAAAAATATGCTTGAAATGATATGGACTTAAGCCAAGGTATATCCTGCTTCCTTCAGTAATGACTCATTAAACAAAAATTCCATACTTGTTAAGTGTATGGAATAGCTTTCATATTAGGAATTGCCTCCCAACACACTTGCTTCTTTCAGGGATGCTTCAGGTGGGGAGTGGTAACCTAGGATGCTCTGTGGGATACACTGCTCCTCACAACATTAAGGATAATTTCTTAGCAGCCTAGCTGTGAGTTCATAAAATGCAAAATGTTCCATGTGGTGTACCAGCCGGTCAAGTGCTCTGTCAGGTAATGTGAGCTGGCACCTATTTCTGAACAATTCCCAGAACTAAATATTATTTTGAACTGAGATCAGCACAGATGTTTTTGTCAATACAACTTTTCCACAAACATCTCCTCAAGATCCAAGATTTCTCTAAAAAAAATCTGGATGAAAAAGGGGACCACAAATATAAATATAACAGCACAACATTTACATCTTTAGTATCTCATATGCCCTTAAAAAGTGAATAGAGCATAAAACTCAAATATAAATGAGGTGAGTTTGTTTTTAGATCTTAAATTTCAAAATCACCTCCTCTTATACTTTCAACATGAAAGCAGGAAAAAAAGCTCCCACTTGTTACTTCATTCAGGTCTCCTGGAAAGAAAACCCTGCACATATAAAAGATTAGGACCCCAGGGTCTAATTGCAATTAAAAAGCACAGGAGGTAAGCTTATAATAAGACTTAAGAAGCTCCGCTAACTCTTGGCAGGGTGCAAATAGAACCTACACCATTTGTTTCCCTTTTTTTCCCGGACTGGCAAGTTCCACATTTTTAAGAAAAGAAAAAACAGTGGTGGTAGGAGAGGTAAAGTGTAGTGTATGTTTTGTAGGTTCTTTTAATAGCACTACATAAAGCCAGTAAGCTTTCTCATTCATGATTAATGGGCTGATTCAAGTTCTCCAATTTGAACACAAATTAAGAGAACACTCTTTGTCCTTCCTGTAACTCTGCTGTATTTGTCAGCTTTCTGGTACTGTGAAAAACACCTGAATATTCAACTTACAAAGAGAAAAGATATATTTTGGCTCAGAGCTTTACAAGTTCCATTCTGGGATCAGAGAGACATATTGTTTTGGGGGTCGCTGGTGGGAGGGCAGCACGTTATAGAGAGAGTACATGGTGAGCAAAAGTGCTTCTCTAAGGGCCAGGAAATGAAGAAATGAAGCAGAGGGATGAGGCTTCCCTATATCTCTCAAAGGCACACTTGACTCTCCCATGACCAAACGATTTCCCAGTAGCCTCCAGTTCTGACACTTCCACAATTTCCCAGTGCCACCAAGCTGCGATGAAGTCTTTATGCATGAGCTTTTGGGGGCTATTTAAGATCTAAACCATAGCCCCACTGCTAGGTTTATTTCAATTCTTCAGATAACTACTGTGATTCCAGTTCTGGAAAAAGCATTTAACAAATGAATTTTAAATGAATAAATAAATAAATAGCAGTGTAAAAAATCCCAGTTTCTTGATTGAATGGGATTAAATGATTTCACATTTCACACAAAAGCAGCACATCTGAGAAACTGGACACAATGATGTCTGTTAAACTAGTCACCAGAATACCTATAAGCTTTTTAGAGAATACTGCTAATGATTGAATATTAGCTTAAATATTCTTAATTTGGGCTATGTATAACATTAGTTACTACCTGCATTATTAACATTTTATCATGCCAAATTCTACAAAACAACAGACATTTGGAACATATTTACTATTATTTGTTACATGTAGAGTTGAGTATCTTTGAACATTGTCATTTAAAAGATTCCCTATATTTAGATTTGAAGAAAAATTAACTAGCATTTTCCTAGGAACTTGGAATACTACTACTTTACTACTCAGTGTGAGTAACCTTCCCTTTCTCTGGGGGAAAGACTAGGTTCTCGATGTGACTTCTAGCTATAGAAGGAAAAAGGACCTGGTCTCAAGTTCTGAGTCCAAAAGAGACATTAGCACAAAGCCAATTACCTTAGAATTCTGAAGGCTTACAAAAGACATGCTCAGTCTCTGAGGTGGAGCTGAGGGTCAGAAGAGCAGGAAAAGTAAAAAATATTAGACATTTGAACTGAGGTTTAAAAGATAAGTCAGAACTTATGAAGCAGAAAAGAAGTGCAAAAGGGCGCCACAGACAAAAAGAACAGGAGATAGAGACTGGAGAGGACAGTGCTAGACAAATTCAGATCACTTCGAAGAAGCTGAGAATGGAGTCGATGACATGAGGCTGAAATGGTTACTTTCACACTAAGCTAATTAAGGGGTTCAAATGACTAGATAGTGTCTATGGAGACAGTAAAGGCCAGGCAAAGGGGTAGCAAAATGATACTTAAGGCAAAAATAAAGAGAAGGCAGGTCGGTACAGACTGAAGACGCAGACCTTTTCAGAAGCTATTGCAAAAGATAAATCATTCAGAAAACAATGAAAAGGTTCTACAGTAATGGAGTTTCTTAGAGCCAGAAATGGAATGAATGTAAGAAATACTGAATAGCAGAAATTATCAGACTTTGACAGGGTTTTGGTTGCATAAGAGGGGAATGAAGTGAATTAAATAGAGTCCCAGATTCCTTCTGGTATTTAAAAGAATGTGTGTACTATAAGCACTGATGTCTTTAACCAACCACCTATAACATAAAAGGAAATGAGTTTAGTTCAAGCACATTAACTGCTGAATTGAGAGTCACAGAGAAAAAGGATCTGAGGCAGCATATATGACATGTATTTTTGGAGCATCCGGCTGTCCCACTGATACTGGGCACTAGGCATAGCATGGTTGGTGATGAACAAAGCAGACGTATCTTCCACCTAATGGGGCTCAAGTTTCTCATAATGAACAGAGGTTGCAACCAGAGAAATAGGTACCCCCCACAATGACTTGAATCTCCAGAGGGTTATTTTCCAAGCACAGCAATTCTTATGTTATAAATCTCTAATTTAGAGCTCATTCTTTCTTTTCATGCATACCACAGTTCTTTGTTAAGTACTTTCCTGTATTAGGCACAGTGTTAGGCACTACACTAGGTACTCTCAGTCCTGGAAAATTTCGGTACTGTAGCTGATACCAAAATACTGGATTTGGGCAAGATTTAATCTGCTATTAATTCATTTTGCCAAGTTTGTGAATGTTTCTGGATTTGCTTGGTCATAAAGAAGCACAGTTGTTCAGATCATTGATCATAAATGGCACCCCAAAGCCCAGGCTCTCAGTACAGCCCAGATCAGCTTGGGAGAAAGGGAGAGACCACAGAAAGAAGGCTGAGCTGACAGTCATCATAGCCACTTTCAGAGCAGCTTTGCTTTTAACTGCATGACACATTTCACTTGGGAGTGTGATTTTCTTAAAATAGAAAAAGTTTCTAAGTATAAAATCAGTAAAATATTTACTGAGTTCCCAAGAATTCTTACAGTTCTAAAATACTATCCCGAGGATTTACTAACCTGAGTCTTCACCAAATGGTGATAAATCTAGTTAAATTCATCCGTAATATGTCGGAAATATGGTACTGGCAGTATGGCCTGAAACCCGAATCTTAGAAAGAACAGTCATAATGTCACAGGCATATCAGGGTTGTATTTGACTGGGGAGGTACAGTGCAAGAAAATTAATTTGAAAGATAGGAAGACAAGGAAGTAAAAGATATAATGGAAAGGGCTGGGGATTTAGCTCAGTGGCTCAAGCACTTGCCTGGTAAGTGCAAGGTCATGAGTTTGATCCCCAGTACCAAAAAACAACAAACATGTAACAAAGAAAATAAGCTTTCCATTAGCCAGGAGGGAATTCTGAAACCCATGATGGTTCTTTTTCTTAGGGGCTTTTAAAAAGTTTAAGAACAGAGTTCTGGTCATTGTATAAGCAATATAATCTCTATCTTTATAGGATAAAACATACTTTTTAGGGTCCAATTTATCCAGTGTTCATGCAGTGTCCATGCAGGTTTTTCACGCCTGTGGCCTGCCTGATCATGCTCTGGGGAGGTCCTAGACAGCCAAAGGATGCTTGGAAGATGTTTTTATAAGGTCCTCAGACAGTTGAGACTCAGTAGATTCCATTCTGGGCTTCCTGACTCCATTTTGGGGCTACTGTCTTTGCTGCCTAATAGAATCCTAACTCTTGTCTCACTAATTTCTGTTACCATAGCAAGAAAAGGAAAAGAAAGGTGCAGAGTACTTTATGCCATCCCCTGGTGTAGCACTTGCAGTTTCCCTTTGGCATCCTCCAGCCCCATCTTTACCCTCTATCTTCCTGCTAAAGACTTCTGCGGCCATTATGCAGTCTTTTGCCTCCAATCTCCACTCCATCAATCTGCTCAGTGTGAACTTTGTCCCCAGTACTATTACTGTCCTTCTCCCAAACTGTCCCCTGTACTCTATACCCTGAATTTAAGCTTCTGCTTCCTCAGTGCAGCTAACTCGAATTTAGCCATCACAAAAAATGAAATCTAAATTAACACACTCCTGTTAAACCCCTAATCCCATCAAAGATATTTATATTCTTACAACCCAGTCTTTGCAAACTCAAATAAATGTCTAACTTAGGGTGGTTCACTAGAGACTTGCAGTAAAAGTTATAATGACACAATGATTTCCTTCCTTTAACAAATATTTTTTGAGAATCTACTTTGTTCTTGGTACTGCACGAATCACTGTGGCTTTCAGTCTGACTGAGGAGTATACAGTCCACCTTCATGAGCTACATTAAGACAGAGAGAGACAGCAGATTAGGTGCTTGGCGTAGGTTCCCGACAGATGAAGCACTCTAGGGAGACTGTGAGCTGATAAAAAATAATTCATGAGTCTGAAGCCAGCACTAGGAAGCTTTTTGCTTGAAAATTGCCCCAGTTTGTTTCTGCTTTTCAAATCTTCTGCACATGATACACTTTGGCATCTCTTCTTCCAAGAGGCCAGCTGGGTATTTGATAGGCTTGTCCTCAACGCACAAATGAGTGAGGCAGACAGGAGTAAGAGTAATTTCATGGAGATGCTCAAGGAAGTCTAAAACAGGCGATGGAAAAATATTGCCTCCTCACCTACATACATATAAATTACTCCAACTAGGGCTGGGGATATGGTCTAGCAGCACGGCACCTGCCAGGCAAGAGCAAGGATGTGAGTTTGATTCCTGGTACCAAAAAAAAAAAAAAAAAAAAAAAGCAACCATGAATTCTGGAGAAAAGAAAGGTACTTTATTTCACAACTGAAGCTATAGATTCATTGATTATCAACTGGATAAACTATTGCTTTATACACACTTTTGTGATAGAATGTTGCTCTGCTTATATAATAATGTTTCAGAACTTACTATTGCCCCACAGTGAAGGGAATGGTGAACAAGTATATATTTAAACTGTAACAACCTAATGTCTATGGTTTTCTAGTTGAACACATCTGAGTTATGATGTTACACAATCTTAAAACTCTACTCATGATCATTTCATAAATAAACATGTACAAAGTCAGAAAAGTAGTGATCTAAAAATTATCATTTCTTACAGCAATGAGTTAAGTGTCCACTCAATACTAAAGAAAATAATAGTTGTTCATGCTTTTCAGATATAATCTGAGTCCTTGAGAATATTTAAATCAATGAAAGTTTCTTAGTCAGAAAAGTACACAAACAAGTATTAATTCCTATTTTAAATTACAGTTAGAAACCTGAATTATTTGTTCACTTGGTCCCTAGAATTGTTTGTGTTCCCATTTGCAATTTTAAGATTAATATACCCTTTAAGAAGAGTGTTGATTAAAATTAAGACAGACTTAATTTTAGCTCACCTTTCTTTCTGCTGTCATTGAAATATTAGACCTAAATAATGTTAATTACATGATGAAAGGCCAAAATAAAAAATAAAATGACTTATTACTAGCAGGGTCTATCTTCCTTTATAACTTGATGACTTAGGGCAGCTAACTTAATTTTTGTAAATTTTAGGAACGTCTAATGTAAATTAAGTAATTTATAGTGTGTTGGGAAAGTTTAATCAAAAAACCATGTAGAGTATGTGGGTCAATGCTTGGCATACTACAAGTATTTAATAAATTATGATTATTTCATCCCTTTAAAATAAAGCCACAGAAAAAACCCAGTTTCATGATTCTACTTATTTTTTTTGATTCTACTTATTTTGTACATATCTATTTTTCTTGATGATTTTCAATATGAAAATAGAAGAGAAAAAGGAGAGAAGAATGGGATAAAACAAAAGAATTAAGATGTGCTATATACATGTACCAACTGCCCAGGAGGAATGTGGTCATTATGTAGAGCAAACAAGTACCAATTAAAATAAAAACTTAATAATAAAAAATAAATGATTTTACAATAACTTTTTTTATCTTCATCATCATGGTGGAACATCTCTTGAAAGATATGATTAAATTAAAAGTCATAAAAAATGAATAAAATTCTTCAGTCCCATCAAAACCTCAGTAGAAGTTGTTTTGATTTCCTGTTTTCATTGATGCCAGAAAACAGTTCAGCTTCGGTATGAGGGAAACAGACCAAGCATGTGAAATGCCAAAGTTGAGCTGCCAACGCCAGGAGACAAGGGTGTGCAAAGACGGAACAAGCATTAAAACTCAACAAAGCCCCAGTTTTTGTAGAACTCACAGTGACTGACTAGTGGTTCTCAAACTTGCTGTCAGCCATCTCTGTTCACAATTTCATCCCAACTCAGAAAACTAGTAGGTGACATTTAGCAACCTACACTGAATGACAAGAAGACGCTGCTCAGTGTATGCATACGTACATGCATGTGGGTGTGTGGGGGGGTGCATGTCAAGCTTCAACTATTAGCTATCTTTTGTGAAAACTCAACTTTTATTATAATGTTATCATGCTAAACCCTAAAAGTTGCACAATAAAGAGTTACAAAAATAAACAAATGCATGTAAAACACATATGAACAAAAGCAGTTCACAAAGACTGTGCTGATAGTAAATAAGTAATTGGACAGAATGTCTTCATCTGATAAAATCTGATGTACTCAAGTTTTTAAACAGCATACAAAAATACCAGTAACTAATATTTTGGAATACTTGCTTTGCTAAAGGTACTACATACAGGAAGCCCATTATATTAATTAATTTAATAGTATTAGTTTTTATAAAAGAGGAAACTAGGGTTTAAGAGGTTGCAGTAAGTTACTGAAAGTTACACAGCTGTGAGAGGCAGAATTAGAAATTAGATCCAGATTAGTTTAATTCCAAAAGTATATTCAAGGAGGGGATGGGGAATAGAAAACATCCACTTCAAGAATTCACAGGCTCAAAAGGTTGAGGGAGGAAAATCACCACAAATTTGAGGCCAACTTGGGCTATAAAGTAAATTCAAAGCCAGCATAAACTACACATCAAAATCCTATTTAAAAATCCTAAAAACAAAAGAATTTCAGGGCCAACATTTGATTATCATTTGAAAAGAAATCTGACTTTAGTGGGTCTCGTAAGTTTGTTATATTAATCAACTTGGACAAAAAAGGGAAATACTATATTGTTGCTTCAGTTATTTAGGTATTTGTACATTCATACATTTCTCTCATAAAACATTATCATTTCCACTATAGCAGATTGTATTTTTTAAGTTTTTACTTTCATTAGTACATGTTTGTATTATAGAATGATTACATTCCTAGTGAAGAGTTGGTACATGTGCATAATACATCTTAATTCTTTTTTTATTCCTTTTTCCTCCCTCCCCACTCCATTTTATATCCCCCTAGTCTCTGTTATCTTTTATTTTTCTCTGTATTTATATTTTGGATTTCTCATATATGAGAAACCACAGAATATTTAAGCTTATATGTCTAACTTAGTTCATTTACTATTATGCTGTCAAGGTGTGTTCTTTTTCCCACAAATGACTCAAGTTTATCTTCTTCACAGTGGAGTAGTATTCTGTTGTGTATAAACACGCTTTCTCTATCCATTCATCTGTTGATGTACATGTAGGCCACTTTCAGGATTTAGCTATTACAAATTTTATGCTTCTATAAACATGAGTCAACAAATATTTACTGTACGATCCAGGCAGAATTATTGGTTTGTTGGCTGGAAACATAAAGAGAGTAAAGTTATTTGCCCTTAAATCATATCATTTATACTTTAACTCCATGATAATTGAATCTACTCATAGTAATAACAAAAATGACTTTTAAAACAGTAGGAAAATTCTAGAATTTTTATATATATAAAAATATTTTAAAGTGAATTGTACATTGTACAGTGGAAGACTGATAAACAGTGTTTAAACTCACTTAGGTGTTGAGTCCGCAAACCAGCAATACTCTAAAGACTAAGATTCTGCCCAGAATTCTTGCTCTTGAGTACAAAGGAGAACAGGAACAGCAGAAGAGGAGGAAATAAACATCAAACATAACATGTCTCACTGTGAAGACTGACCTAAGGATCCATTTTCAACAGATGGAATTTGCCCCTGGCTCTCTCCCCAGCTCTCTAGCTGCTTCCCCTAGATATCCCCTCCCCTCTTGTCCTAGGCCACTGATTGTCCCTGAAGGCACTGGGGTTCTGCAAGTTCAGGCCAGGCTGGAATGTCCAACTGTTGACTAAGAGACAGAAACTGAGATTTTTCTTTTAAATATTTCAACTGCTTAATAAAACAGTAGGTTAACCTTATGATTAAAAAAAAAATCCTTGGTCTACATCAATATGCCTCAATCAACATGCGTCAATCAAGACATATGGGGTTGGGGAATTTTCTGCCAAGGAAAATTTTCATAGGTATTCTAGAAAGTTTTGTCTTTTTTTGTCTTTTTAGTAGCATTCCTGGCCACTACTCACTAGATGCCAGAAACTCTCCTCAAATGGTGACCAGCCAAAATGTCTACAGAAGTTGCCATGTGACCCCTGGGAGGCATAGATTTCTATTACAAAGAATATACATAAGCCCTTTGTCCACCGTATTTGAGGTTAGCTTGATTTTTGTGGAAAGACAAATGGGCATTTTCATTTAAAATGCTATCATTTTAGTCAATTACCTATGGACGATGCTAAACACAGTGTATGTGATGTCCCAGATTTGCTCATTTGGCTGTTTCTGGGGCCTTAGTCCCTTGGTTGATGCTGTCCATTGAAATTTCCAGTTCTGGCCAGAGGATGGTTCCATGAACCCCCTACTGCTGTATGGTCCTCGGCTTCCTCTGTTATAGACAGACTGGACTCTCAGGGTCTCGTATAATTAGGGGGTAAAAAAACTTCCCCTTCACAAACCTGAACCTGGGCCATACCACAGGGCCAAACTCACTGGCCTTTGTTCTAAGGCTCACTGCCTGGGGACAGAGATAAGAATAAAAAAGGCTCCTAGGAAAATTCCAAAACCTCCAATCAGGATGCAAATGTGCTGAACGTGCTGGAATAACCTAGGAGACTCCTCCTCACTAGGAGCTTGTTAAAGATTCATACATATAGACTGCATCTCCTATAACAGAGTACATTATGGAAAAGGACATGCACAGTAGATACAACTGATATGACTCAGCACTGTCAGTTCTGTTGTCAGTCACACTCTGGAAGACCCATGAAGGAGTCATAGGTATGCTGCAACATTTCAAAGCCTTAAGCCCAACTTTATATCCTGTGCTCCTAGCATTTCCCCTCTGCTGGCACAAGTGCACCGACTCTGTAACTTTGCCCTTTAAACTTCATTAAATTTAGCTGTCTTTTTCCAGTTTCCTGTTTTACAGTTGTGTGCAATGTCCAATTCTTTGTTCATCACAAACAAGAGCTTGGCAACTTGTCACATTACCCCATCACCCACAGTAACAAGGCTGTATGGATCCCCCAGAGGGACAGTCACAACACTGCCAGTGCTCCATCTGATTCAAACAAGCGATGAAGATGTAGGTCTGCACAGAGGCTGCCCACAGGACAAGAATGAGCATCTGAGAGTCAAGTCATCAAAATCCTTTAGGGTTAACTTGGCCCAATAAGACACAAAAAATGGAATAAGCCAAGAAAAGAAGTGATCCAGAGAAAAATCCATTCCAAGATGGAGTTGTTCCATCTAACCTCTCAGGAGACAGCTCGTGGGAACAAGCATCTAGCTATGTTTTCTTGTGAAACCACAGCCCATTCAATAACACATTTTAGTTATTTCCCTCCTTCACTCTCATTTTCCCTTTGTCCACATGCAGATTTTCTAGGGTCTGTCCACTTCCAAAAGAGCAACAGCAAAAAATGGCCTCAATGCCAAAATTCTAGAGACCTTAAACTAAGACAGAGAAAGGGGCTAAAGAGAGGACTAAGAAGGGGAAACAGAAAGAGGGTAAAAATGTTTAAGCAAAGGAATCAAATCTAATTATACATATATTCTTCAGTCAAGAGAAAGTGCCATGAAAATTTTTCTCAGTTTCTATTAAATAAGCAATACAATAAATAGCACTGCTTCTAATTGTGACATTTAAACTAAGAACAAAAGTAAGGCGTTACTCACTCTGACAATTTCTGACAATAAATGTCTCTACCTAGGATACCCTGTTCTTAGTGGAGCCTTTTAAAACTGCAGCATTTACTTCTTGTGTTTTCTCTGTTGTAGCCTCTATTGAGCCACAGAAAGGACACACACATAAATGGCTTTCTTGAACTGTATCCAAGGTTCAAATTACTTTGATTAGTTCATGTCTGTAAAATTAGGAAGAAGCATTTTCACTCTCAGCCTGATGACAGTTATAGTGCTAGTTTTACTGTGCAAGTCAAAGGACAGGAATGAATTAGAAAGTAATGCTACAATATTAGGAGTTCAAGAAATACTTTTAACGACAGGCTCTTTTGTTTAAAAATTGACTTCCGATAATCTCAACCCAAAAGGGCCTTGCAATTTGTATTGTTCTGTGGAGTAGTCAAAATAAAAAATTGCCTCCCAAACACACAAATTTCATTAGCTGGAGGATACAGTGTCCACAGTATTGTTCATTTAGTGCATGTGTAATGCTCTTGAGTGTTGGTCATTTTCATTTTATGTTCTATAATCAACAATATTTAGAGAGAATATGTAATATAACACTGTATACACACTGCTGAGAAACTTTGGTTTCGAGAATCCATTTGTGTTTCTCACTCTTCCATGATTTGATCCTCTCTTCTCCTGACTCCAGAGTGCTTCTCAAAGCTTAATGAGCAAAAGAACCAGTTCAGAACCTTTTAACCATGAAGATTCTGGTTCACTAGGTTTGCAAAGATGCTTGTATTTTTCAAAGACTCCAGGATCCTGATACTGAGGGTTCATGGACCACATTTTGCATAACACATTCAGATTAACCTTTAGTCCAAGTCAAGCAGTATTCTCACTTGTAAATTTAACTGTTGGCTATGTCTTGACTAAGGTCTCCCCAGTGCATTGCTCGCATAGTCACCATATGCTACTTTTTCACCCAAGGCTAACTTGGCTTCCTCATGAATAAAAGAAAAGAGCAGAAGGAAAACCACATTGCTCTATTTCTTCTCTTGATCATACACTCTAGCAAGGGCTGCTTCTCTTGGTCATCCATGGCTGCGAAGAGGACGAATCAGGGAAAAGCCTGTTAAACAGAGCACTTTACAGGAAATAGAACTTTTGTCAACAACTACCAATTTTAAGTACGGCTACTACCAAAACTTTAAACATTCCACACTTTTTTAAGTTCACATGAAGTAAATAAATAGAAATTAAGTGACCATTATAGGAAAAGTCCTGGGGTCTAATTCCTTATTCTTTTGGATGATAACCATGTACTACGTTATCCCTATGGACCATGATCATGGAGCAAAAGAAAACCAGGGTCCTTCTAGGCCTGATCATCCTTAAAAAGAATATTTATTCTACACTTATGTACCAAAGCGCCATATTAGGAACAAATGCCATTATTTATAACCCTTAGCATTATTTGTAATCATTATTTATAATACTATTATTTATAACCATTTATTTCCTGGTACAATGAAAACACTATTATTTATAACCCTTGTCATAAGATACTTTATTTATATATGTCTTTCCCAAATTAGGTACAAAAGTATTGAATCACCTGGGGCTACATATTTGAATGCTTGACTTATTGAAGCACTCTACAAATGTTTATGAAAGCAAATGGAATGATATGGAGAGTCTACTACTCATTAAGAAAAGTATCTCTCTAACTGACTTTAAGCCGGAATCCATCTTTCATTTAGCTCTAGGTCTAGGGTTGTTATTTGAGAATTTTGAATAAGCCACAATTTGCTTTCTTATCAGCTAGTTGGAACTGTATGAAAACTCATGTCTTTACCAAATTTGCAGTGTACTTTGGGAAAGATATTTTATTTAAAATGCATACTTTGGTGGCTCTTATAAAAAATTTAATGGATACTAATTCAAATGCAGATTATGTGATTTAGAGTCTCTTCCTATCCACAGGAAGTTAAGTAGTGGTCATGTAAGAACAGATTAGACAGGTCTTTTATGATTAAACATCCATGAATTATTAATCTTTTCAGCAAATTTACTTTGTATTTTTCCTTTTAATTATGATAAACCATAAAAGAGTAGGGGTTCAAAAGTTTCAGGACATATCTTCTATAAACAACTTGGTAGACTTCTCACTGAATATGCTTTTATTTTTTATTTGTTTTAAAAACAATAAAACAATAAGGACACCAAAAACATTCTCCCTGAATATTCTGTGGGGTTTTGTTTTGTTTCTTTTTTTTTTTTTTTGAGACAGGGTTTCACCATGCAGCTCAGGCTGGCCTTTGAGCTCACTCTGTAGCCCAGGCTGGCCTCAAACTCACAAAGCTCCTCCTGCCTCAGCCTCCTGAGCGCTGGGATTACAGGCGTGCACCATCACACCCAGCTATCACTAAATATTATGAAGAAGTGACTTTTACTAAAGAAAGACTGGGTATTAGGTACCAAAAATTACTAAAAACACATAAGTCAACTTTTCCTTATTGAACTTGGGCGTGTGTGTGTATCTGAAACTCCTATCAGCTAGGCAGGTACAGTTTTTGCCTGGGTAACATAAGGGACACTTCTATTTAACTATACTGTATTTTAAAGGTGGCCAGCAGAGTAAATATATGGGTTAAGTTAGACAGTAAGGATAGCATTAAATAGCTTAATGCTCTTGCCCACTGGCCTGTTTAGAGGTTGCAAATATATAGATGGAAGCTGCTAAGGTGGAGGTGGCAATTACTGACCTTGACCTTAGGTCTATCAAATTACTCTAACATGATTTAGGGAGTAAGGAATTGGAATTTAGAGAAGTACGTTTAATACTGCCAGAGACTGCTGCATTCTGGACAGTTACCAAGGCCTGCACCACTGGTGAAGCAGATCTGTCTTTACGAAGAAATTTGGAAAATCTCCATTGTAGTTTTTCCCCTCTACTTGCTCCTATCATTGAGTTGATATTTCATTTTATGCTCCTTTCACTTCACAATAACACATACTATCCCCTGGAATAACATATATTATATTTTATTTTACAGAAGTAAGTTTTCATTAAGTATCTTAATATCTTAATTCTTTGAATGTATGTGAGACAGAGAAGAAAAATGATACATATTCTAATTTACCATATATCAAGAAATTCACCACATGTGTAAGAAACATTCATTTGTACTATGTTATTGCATTACTTTACTTCTGTTATCTACAATGAACTTTTTTTATAATAATGATGGTATTCTTTACTTTAAAACTATACATATATGAGTGACTAAACTATTTGTTATAAATTCCACAAGTTGTAAGTGCCTCCCTCCGGCACAAGCCAGGAGGAGATCCAGTCAGCAGCTAAGAATCAGCCATGGTGGAACCCAGGCAGCTGCAGAAGAAGGCAACTAGCCTGCCCTCTTGGTAAGCGCCTCCCTCCAGTGCAAGCCAGGAGGAGACCCAGTTAGCAGCTCTCATGAGCCTCTGGAGTGTGCACTGGAAATGAAACATCCTATCCCACCCCCCCAGCCCCCCCATTAGCAACTGAGGACAGAGGTCCTAGCACCTCCTGAGAGGATGACCATGTGTAATATAGCAGATATGGGGGATTTCCTTCCATCCCCTGTTTGAAGGCAAATTTTTTTTCACTGTTTTATTTCATTACAATTAACTGTATTACCCTATTCAATATTCTCTTTCAAAAGGATTGGTAATGTTCTGTTTTTGATTTGATTTTGCTATACCTCACTGACTGGACAACTATTGTGAATATAACGAGATATACTATGATACCTATTACTATCTGGTATCCTGTTGTGAAGTTCTGTACCACTTTCACTACATTGTCTCAATTGGCTCTGTTCTGTCTTGTTCTGTTGTATTTTTACTACCTTCAAAATCAAATAAATAAATAAATTCCACAAGTCTTGATGTTTAAATAAATGCAAAGACACCATAAGTTCATAAGGGAATTAAAAACTGTATAAATATATGTGACATGAGATACTAATGGAATAGGGCATTCAAGTGGTTTCACTGCTCACATGATAAAATCTCAATTCTCATTCAATATTTAAAATGTTTTTGGGATCTGAGGAAGGAGAGAAAGGGGAGGGCAGAAGAAGGGAAGGAAAAGTAAAGATGATCAAGACGCAATACATCTATGCACCAATTCCCCAAAATGAATGTAATTAGTATGTATCTCAAACATGTATCAGCAATTTTAAAAAAGGTTTTTTGTTTGTTTGTTTGTTTGTTTGGCTTCAGGTTATATCTGCGAAGTGAAAATTTTATCTGAAATCTTCTTTTCATAAGATGAAGAGTGAGTTCATTGAAAAAAAAAATCTGCTGTCCTCTCATTCAGAACCTCCCAAGGCAAACAGCACCACTTGGTGAAATTCAAGTGCAACAAAAAAGAGCAACCTGTGGGTGCATCAAAGACACGGCAGAGGAGAGAAATCCTAGCAAGCACTTCATGGAAACTTTGGAAAGTCCCCTTAATCTACACTGAAGATGTTTACAAATTTAAATTAATGATAACAATGAAAACAGCTGTTTCTACTGTTAGCTCCTTTTCCAAGTATTTTCCACTTGTTTTAGTGTATTCCCTGCAGTGTTGTGGGTAGGCCCTTCCCTCACCCAACCAGGAATTACATTCATATAGAAGAAACTTTATAAACATTTTGGCATTTTAGCAAGGCTTTCAGAGCCCTGGTGGGAACTGAGAGAAGTCACCCATAGCTAGATGTCCTTTCCTGGTTTTATCTGTAACTCACCTGGGGGGTTAGATGTAGGAGATATATATACTCCCAGTGCACAACCATCAAACTGCAGGCATAGAAGGTTAACAACCAAAACTAATGGCAAATGTCCCGGGAAATTATCTGTCCCACAGGAAAATCAAAAGGAGCTTCCACAAGAAGGCCCACCTTGAATCTGATTTTAGTGGGAAACACAGAACTAGCCTAAGCCAGAAGGAAAGCCAATAATTTCTAGACGAAATCAGGTACATAGGGAACCAACAAAGAAAAATCAATTTCCAATGGATTAAAAATGGATCCTTCTAGATCTAGGACTATTTTATTTGAACACAGGTGAACACAGGTGTCCACAGGTTCCATAAATATAGAAGAGCCACAGTTATGTGGTTAGGCGCAATGGATTTAAACTGGGTGGATCCCAACCCTTGCAATTAGCTACTTACATGAACTTGTTAAAGCTAATCACTGTAAGCATGACTTTCTCTATCTTTAAAAGGGAGTCAATAATAGCATTTGTTTGTAGGCCTGTTCTAAGAGTATGATTATATAAAGATCTTGGGACAGATTATGTAGCACCATGTAGTGCACTAGGTATGTGAACTATGGTTAGTATGGACTGAAATAAAGTGTGTTTGGGACTACAGGGAATGACAGTATGTATAGTAAAGGAAGGATCACCACAGGCAGTGTGTGGTTCTCAAAAGTTAATGTGCATGAGAACTTAGGAAGAGTGTAAATACACAGACAGCTGGGACCCAACTCTTGAGTTTCTGACCTGGTGGATCTAGGTGGGGAGGTGATTCTACACTTCTAAGGTCCCAGGTAATGGTGATGCTCCACACCTTGCAAACCACTGACTGAGCTCACATGCCCAGCAGGCACTTTCCCCCAGAGAAAATACCTGTCTCAGTTCTTGCAAAATGTGCTCCTAGATCTACATAAACCAGGTACTTCTGAGTTTCCCAAACTTCATATATTTACAATGGCTACTCAGATTATTTTTTGTGTCCACAAAATATAAAAAGCATACCATCCAAATATTCAATGCAATAGCTATGAAATGCTTCATTATTTTTAATAGAGTTGCTTAAAATAAAGAGGCACACAATTACCAATACATTGTTTTTCTGGGATGTGACCTGTCTCATCTGAAATAGCCATCGACGCCAAGTCAGTTTATGTGCCATAAGCTCCTGACCTATGACACGTCCCCCACCACACTGTTCTCTCATTGTGTTCTCTCATCTTGACATTAGTCCTTGGGGAGTAGCTGATTTCAGACAATCCAACAAAGGTGGCTTATTGGAGATACATCAAAAAAATCAATTATATTTTGGGACAAAAAAGAGTTTACAGTCTGGTTTAAAACTGTATAAAGAAAAGCGAGGTATTCCATATAAAGAAAAGATGAATGGAATGTATCACACTACTAACACTGTCCTTTTCAAAGAAAGCCAAAAGATTGGAGGAGAGGTTAATTTAGAATCCATGAATAAGATTTTATGTTTGCTCACTCTCCAGATTTAATCACTTCATGAAGCCCCCCTTCCTACAAATTACATCTCGAAAGTCTCCTCAAGTGCCATGTGTTAAAGATCTGGTTCCTGGTTGCAGGCTGGCACTACTGAAAGACAGTAGAATCTTTAAGAGACTGAGTATAGTGAGAGATCTTAAGTCACTGGGCTTGTGACCTGGGGACTGTGGGTCCCACCCCTCCTTCCATCTCTTTTGCATCCTATTCATGAGGTGAGTGGTTTTGCTCTGCCAAGCACTCCTACCAGGATAGTCACTTTGCCACAGAACCAAGCAACCAGGGATTAGAACAGTCAAAACCTCAGCCATAAATAAATAAACAAATACTTTTCTTTTTAGAAATTAATTACATCGGTCAGTTGTTGTGATGTAAAGCTAACATACCTCATTTTTCATTTTCCATCTTGTATGACAAGGGCATAAAGAAACAAAGAAGAAAGATCAGTAGTATTCTTTTCCTTTCATTCTCTCCTTTTCCTTTTACCTTAAAATACTTTTCCTGCCACTACCAGATCCAAATCCTTTACCTTTGGCACAAGCATCAGGTTTATATCTAATCTTTAGGGTGGTTCCCATGAGTGTGCCTGAGGCACCAAGCAACAATTGAGAGGTTTGACTCATGAAAGTTAGTGCAATTCGTAAATTTTTTGGCATGGTCAGGATATTTTGAAAATAAAGAGAGCTGACTAGAGGGAATTCAATGAATAGACTTCATAGGTGTAATCTACTCATTTGGGCACCTTTGGGCCATTGTGACTTCCCAGGAAGAAATGTTTTCCTGCAGGGCCATGTGCTGTGAGAAACACACAGAGGAAGTGTTCTCCTGGGTCCCAGGGAACACCTGGGCCAGCCTGGCAGAGACTACACACTGCACTTCACCTCCTGCTGCTGATAAACTGCCTCTACTCTGCACAGCTTGGGCTAGCATTTCATCTCACAGGAAGTCAGCATAACGTCTTCATAAAACACTAGCAAAAACAAATCCTACACCTTTATTACAATTTGTACACCTGTGAAACTTTTGTGTTTGGCATACCTGTTGAGAAACTCAGAACTGGTACAAGGGCCTTTGCACAGACACAGAGGACAGCAGGGAAGTTACATGACTCTGCCCACATACTGAAGGCACAAGAGGCACCAGAAGAATCACAGTGAGGACCAGGCTAATGATTGAGAAAGAACTAGTGTCATGCCTGAGCAGATACAGACCACACCTAAGAAATCAATAACCAGAGCAACCAAGCAACAGATTTTCTTGTGCTATTAGATTTTGCAAATGTAGAAAAACACAACTGGGTCTATATTTCTGCTTTCAATGTCCAGAATCCTATGAATTATGAACATAGTAAAGTAAATGACCTTCTATATCACATTAAACCAGTACTGGAATACCACATTCCAATAGCCTTTGTTATTGTTGTTGTTTGGAGACCTGGTTCTGTAGTTCAGGCCAGCCTTGAACTCACTATGTGCCCTAGTCTGGTCTTGAATTTGTAGCAATATTCTTGCCTCAGCCTCCTGAGTGCTGGGATTATAGGTGTAGGCCT
The DNA here is from genome assembly GCA_004027295.1 of Dolichotis patagonum. Classification (NCBI taxonomy): domain Eukaryota; kingdom Metazoa; phylum Chordata; class Mammalia; order Rodentia; family Caviidae; genus Dolichotis; species Dolichotis patagonum. Next base: position 71,817 of record PVJX010002972.1, on the reverse strand, counting down.
CTATGCCAGGCTAATAGCATTTGGAAAGCAAAATCTTCCTCACTTTTGTAAGTATCTGGTGGTTTGCAGTTAGTTCTTTTGATTAAATTAGCCAAAGCTCATCAGTGGCTACAATTCTAACCAGTCACACATAGACATCAGTGAGCCCCCATGAAAATACATAGGCTTAATTCAGCTTTCTGGTAGTTAGTAATTCCGACTGCAGCTCTCCTCATATGGGTAGGAAACAATGGTTTAAGAACAAATTTATGATGTTAACTCAGTTTCACCACTAAGAAACACGTTAATTCCTTAACAAATCAAGTTTTGCTCTTCATGAGTCTAGAAGAGAGATATGGCCACAATTGATGTTGAGGCCATTCTTTAAAACAGAAAAATGTACGGCCTGTCTGTTGAATTTGTTTTTTAAATTACTTTCTTCCAAAGTTTCCTATTTCTTTTATTTTTCTTATTTTTATCTTTCTTTCCTTGATTTCTTTCTTCACTAGAAAATATCTTTCTTAATATAGTCAGAAGTTCCCATTGTTACCTATGGTGGAATTCTCATGGATACATTCTTAACATAATAGTGCTGGATTGTTTGGAAAAAACAGGAGAAATTTTACAGATATAAAACATGAGAATAAAGTACTGAATAACTATCAAATTAACATGATAGCTTTAAATTGTGAAAAACACAAAAAAAATCACCATTCAAATGCATTTGAAATTCTTTAAAATGCAAAATTCATATTTACTGACATGAACACTTTGTTTTTAAGCAACATTCATAAATAAGTTAAATGTGCTGAAAGAACTTTGGTGAGAAGCAAAAATCTTATAAAACATAATTGCATACACAGTAGGAGTTCACTAAATTTTATAGAGAAAAGTGACATAACTAAAGCCATTAATACAGAGCATATGCAATACAGAGTAAAAATATTTTTTAAAGTCAAGCTATTTAGAAAAATTATCTCCGATAATAAAAACTTATACACTCACTTCTCAGCTCTGCATTGGTTTTTCACTATTTTTCTGATTTACATTAAGTATAAACATGACATGGAGCAAAGAAACAAAGGCACTATTTGAAGTATAAAAGAGGTTTATGTTCCAAGCCCTTCAGAGGCCTAAAACTACAAAACCTAGTATAACGTAATTTTTACTCTATATAGAGTACATATTTATGATAAGCTGAAATTTACAGATTAGAGATAGTAAAAGATTTATAATACCTGTAGTAAAGTAATGTAATATAATGGAATGCATGTAATAAATGTTACATGTGTGTGGCTTCCCTTTATCTGTTCTCTCAAAATACTATATTTTACTCTTCCTAATTCCTGTGACAGCATGAGATCATACAAGTTCTACATGATTAGATGAAGCGAGGTGAATGAGATGTGAGGCAGCACTAGCTAGAATACTGTGCCATAAATAAGGGAAAGCCTATGCACAAGCGCTGATCAGCTTCTTTTAACTGGGCAATGTATGGTACGTAATTACCTTGGACTTCACTTGCCCAAGAAGGTGGGAGCATTCTGCTGAATTAGATTTTACAGATAATCTCCAGGCTTTGGGATGAAGTTCATTTGGGATGAATTAGAATTAGTGTTATTTATTAAAGCTCTTCATTATGGTGTAACTTGTACATGTGGAAGGCAGGGTGATTAAATGGTCAAAGTCCAAATGGGCAGAATGAGAGAAACCAAGAGTGAGCAAGAATACTAAAGGCTGCAACTATCAGGACAGTTCTTATGAAAGGGCAGGAGTGGTAAGGGGATATGTTTAATGAACCCTGAAAGTTAATTTCAGTTATTAAATCCATTACTATACAGCTGTGATTACTTCAAACTAAAATGTCGTAAGATGAAGCTACCTATATTTTCATTCAGTAAAAATGCAACTAGAAAGTACCAAGTTAAAAAAAAAAAACCTTCAGAACCCTATTCCAAAACTGAAATTTCAAGGAAAATATAGTTGTCTGAAGATATTTGTAAACATTATCTTAACCCTTCATGCAAATCTACAATATCCTCTTACTACAAGTTGCCTCCAGTATGGGAAATGCAGTCCATGCACTGGGATGACTTTTCCATTTTCATGTCTTTATTTAAATTTCACAGTGTACATACTTGCATAATAGTGCTAATGAGTACAATATAAATGAACAAGACAGAATAAAAATCATATACAATTATTGGACATTTCAGGTACTCTGCTAGTCACTTAATAGGAATTCATTTATTGCTCAAAGTCTATGATTTAGGGGTGTTACTGTCATCATTTTATCAGTGATATAAGGAAGACAGAGACATAGTTTTATGAGATCAGAGTAAGTGGCATAAATGAAAAAGATGGGAAGAAATTGACAGACATAGATAGACATTAAATTTAAGGAATAGTTCTGACCACTGTTATAGAGAAAATTTTTCTTCTGTATATTGCTTCACATTTTCTAAGATACTTATAATTAACAGGATTGATTTTATAATTTTAAAGAAATAAAAAGCATTAAGTATTAAATTAAAACTTGACTGCTTAGTGAAAAAGGTAGAAAACTGAGACAATGAATAACAATATAGAAATTTCTGTTCCCTCCAAAATAAGAAAGAGCATGGATTTTTTAAATCATAATGCATATATTTCAAAGCATGAACAAAGTTAAATAAGTACAAACCTAAGAAACAGCTCTTTAAAGTAAGCTTTTAAAAGAAAGCTTTGAAAAGAAATGAAATTATTTTGGAAAAGATATTAAAGAGAGACTCAAATCTGATGCTACATGATACATCTAATCAAAAATGTTAAAATTCCATTTTTTAAAAACTCTGATGGGTAGAGGAGCCAGAGCATTGCCTATGTGAAACAGCTGAGGGAAATTATTTACTCCATAAAAATTCCAGGCAGGTTTCTAGAATTAAACTTGGGACAGTAATCATGTTGTTATTAGGGTAATTGCTTTCTGACATCTGTTTCACTGTCATAATCAGTTCTTTGATAATAGCAATGACATGAATAGTACATTTCAAATCAGCAATGTTTGATGCTTCACCAAAACAAAACTGAAGTTATATATCAATTTTCTTAGTTACTTTTTACTTGTTGTTGAGACGAAATACCTGATACCCAAAGTTAGGGTAGGAAAGGTTTATTTCTTACAGTGGAGGTGTCAGTCCATGCTCAGTTGGCTCCAAAGCAGCATGTCATGTTAGGGCTGCCATTCATGGCTGCAGCAAACAGCAAGGCACAAACCGGAAAGAGAGACAGACACACCTTCTTCCCACTGTAACATCATATCTTTGCTCCATCCCTAGGTGGGTGTAGCAATCACATCACCAATCCGAGCACTAGACAATGAACCAATCACGAACGCTAGATTTGGTTGAGTCCATAATTGCAAGAGGCTTGGGGGCCACTGACATAAACCACGACAACAATTATATATACTCCTCAGTAATTTTCCAACTATGTGATATCTTATATATGATATGTAATACAATAATGAAGATAGACTAGCTTTTATCCTCTCACATGCTCATTTTCAATAATTTTTATGATGGAATAAATCGGAAGGTTCATGAAATGGGTTGGTCATGAAATAGAAATAAAATTTAAGTACTTTGGTCCAAGGCATAATGATGTACAACTGTGTATTAATCAGCTTTCCATTGCCAGGTCAAAACCCTGAAGTTCCCGACTTAAAGGAAGGTTATTTTGGCTCACAGTTTTAGAAGTTTTAGTCAGTGGTCTGCGGGCTCTAAGGCAGAAACACAATGGCAAAGGAAAGATGCTGGAATCATGCTATCCAGGAAGCAGGGGCAGGGAAGGAGCTGGAGGAAAGGGGCAGGAACCTGACTGTCTCCAAGATTACCCTTCCATGACCCACCTTGACACACTTAAAAGTGCACTGTACACTTTACACATCTCCTAGGTGTATCTCAAGCCAATCACCTTGACAATCAAAGTGAGCCATCAAATTTGTAAAGAAATTGTGTTTCTATCACATTTTTATTTTCAAAGCTTACCCTTCAACATACAGTAATCCGCCTGGAACCTGAAGTTGTTTATTGCTAATGCTAAATTTAGCTTAATACTGGTATGATGAATACAGTGTTCTGGCTCTGGTCATCTACCACTACTAGCAGTGTGCCCTCCAAAATTATACAGACTTTATGGGTTGGAGTTGTAAAGCGAGGAGATTGGACCAGAAAATCACTGAATCCCCCATCTCAGAAACTTTGGCAATTTTATTAAACAGCTACATATTCACTGAAAGCTTAAATTCCAAAACTTCAGCTGATGGTACTATTTTCCTTTTTTTGCACTCAAATAAACAAGCCTTCCTTTTAGATTAAATCCTAACACAGTCCTTTTGCACAAAATTTTTCAGGTTTTACAACTATATACAGATATCAACCATTAATCGAAAGTCCATTTCAATCCCATGGCATTTCCAAGATAGCTTTTGGAAAAAAAAAAAAATCTACAGGTAATCATTGTGTCAGAACAGGAAAGCAGAGTTGAGGGAACATTTTTTAGGCCTATGGTACTACTACTTTTTTTTTAATTTAGGTTTTTATTTCATTATTCTTCTATATGAAGAAGGAATTGGGTTATTTTTGAAGTTCTAAATGGCTATTTTAAAATAAGTGAAAGCAAGGAAATATTCATTCAACATTTCTCAACGTAAGATGTTAATGTATATTAAACATAAACTTGTGGCTAGAAAGTAAATGGATCTATTTCCAATGCCTACTTTTTGAAGAGCACATTGTTACTGTGAATATGTGTTAAATATCTATAATACCTACTTAACAGACAATCCACAGCTACCACTGATGAGGATGTTCTATGCTCCAGCCCACCTACTAAAAGTTTTCCATATTTCATATTTTAAAGCTCACAAAAATTGTGAGAAATGGGCATTTTCATTGTAATTTAACAGAGAATTTACCTAAGGAAAAAGAGGTGAAGAAGCTTCCTCAACATCACTACATTAGTGGTTCACAAAATAGAGAACCAAACCCTGCTCAGATCTTGTAGACCCCTAAGAGCTGATATGGACTCTTTTCCTCTGTTTCTAAATGAAAGGTAACAAAGCAGCAATCTTAGACATCATTTATGAGACAGTGTAGCCTAACATCAAGAGTCATCGAAATTCATTAATCATCTTCACAGCCCAGTTTGCATTTGTTAGCACTTCTCTAATAATCCAGAACATTAATTAAAATCAGCAATTATACTTATTTGTCTTCAGGGCCCACTTATACCAGGAAAATACATTCAACTGAGCATAATTTAACTAAAACTATTTGAGCAGGCTGCAGTTGTATACACTTTCACAATCAATTTTCAAAACAGACTGACTGCTATTAGAAAAATGTCAATAATATTACACACAATGCATATAAAATGTAATTCATGTATTTAAGAGTTAAATTACCTCCTAAAGTCATTGAAGATTTTGTGTTTCTGGGGCCACTTGACTTTCTATTATCCATCCTAGATACAAAGAGTCATTGCATGGTAATTACTAAACTTCCAAAGTCAGCAGTGTGGACGGTAAATGTCTCCCAAGTACTCATACATTGAGAGCTTGGTCCCCAGCCCAGGGCACTAGTGGGAGGTGACAGAACCTTTAGGCAATGGAGCTGAGTCATGGACTACTTGCCTTTGAAGGGGACAGTGAGACTCCAGCCCTTTCCTGTCCATCTCACTCCTAATCCACCAAGAGGCAAGCAGCTCTGTCCATCAAGCATGCTTCATCAAGCACTCCCACACACAACAACCTTTAAAAATAAACACTTTCTTTTAACCCATTAAGTTTTATTGAATACAGACCTCAAAACAATCAGTGTCATTCATGAGTCATAAATCAATCAATGTCATAATTATACCACTTTTTTGGAAAAGACTTCTTTGAAACAGAAATATCAACATTCTGAATAGAAGATTTTAAAAGCAAATGTTTGTAAATGAGGAGGAGAAGAGAGTTCAAAGGAAGATAGGGACTGGAGAAAAAAGTCAGATATTTTATGTACAGATACAAATTCCCTGTGATGAATGTGATCATGAAAAAAGTAAATGGTGTCATTCGACCATGTATACACATTAAAACATCACCTGGTACCCAATAAACATGAAAAAATTTAATGCTTGTATATATCAGTTTAAAAACTTTTTAAAGCAATGTAAATGAAAAAACATGTTCAGACTATAAGTTATTGGTATGCTGACAATAATACAGTATAAATTAGACAAAGTTCACCTCAGTATATATGGAATCAAGAAAATTAGAATAATTTATGATTAACAGCATCCATTTGCACAAATAATTGGAAAAGGTTAGATTGCAAAGAATGTTCACTACATAATTGACTGTGACACAGTAGAAACAAAATCCAATTTGACTTTCAGAGTAATAGGTTCATAACTTATTCTCATTATACGTGTGATCTTGGGCAAGTTGAATAATTGCCTAGAATTACTACTTCCTAACTAGTAAAAGTCAGTGGATCACAATGAAGATTAAATTTAAAAATCATACACAGTTTAAGGGTCTCTAATCCAAAAATCTGAAATCCAAAATTTTCTAAAATGTGGAACATTTTCAGTGGCAGCATGATGACAGAAATAGACAATTTTATTGTTTCATATATCAATTTATTAAAAATATATAAACTTATCTTCAGGCTATGTATAGTAGGTATATATATAAAACAAATCAATTTCACTTTTAAACTTGGGTTCCAACCCCAAGGTTTCATTATGTAGATGAAAATTTTTTCAAACACTAAAAACTCAAAATCCAACCTGGCACCAAGCATTTTGGATAAGTAATATTCAAACTGCAACTGACTTAATTGACCTGAGCTGGTACTGTTCAAACTTGTTTCAACAGCCCCATAAATTAAGGTGGCCATGACAAAGTAATTTATCTTTTACTAGGATTTAAATACACAAGCTTAGGGGCCAGAGATTTAGCTCAGCGGCATAAGAACCTGCCTGGCAAGCACGCAGTCATGAGTTTGATCCCTGGTACAAAAAAAAAACTAAATACACGTGGTTACAAATTTTAAATGTTTCATCTATTATAATATGTGCAGAAACACTACAAATTTAAAATTAGTAAGTATACAGAAAAAGAATTTGTGTCATTCTTATAATATGAAAAAAGCATTAAGTAATCTATTCCAGAAATTTAGCCTGAAGTTTCAATAGGAAAAAACAAAGATATATCAACTCATTGAATTATAACTGTTTTTAATTTACTAAAACACAAGTGATATAATAAACTGTTTTATGCCAGTGACTCTACTAATATGTAGTCAGAATAAATATTAAGAAGCTAAAATGAATAAGAAAAAAACCTAACAAAAACAGAGAGGCTTGTGTTTCTGATACACACGGACGCATGTGACAGAGCAATTTATACAGACAAACAATGATAAATGATCCAACAAGCTCAGTTATAAACTGAAGGATCACTATAGAACAATGTACATTTATATTCACATTAGCACTTCAAGTCTTACCAAAAAAAACTCATTAATATTGTATTTTGTTGTTTTGATATTTGCAAAACATTACACAGCTAAGATAGAACAGATCATTTATGAAAACACAAATTAAGCAACTCCCTTATGGTATAACCATAAATATTATGGAGTTCTCATAACCTGACCTAAGCTATCTCATTTTTCATCTAGAACCTTCTCAGCACATTCATTTATCCCCACCCAACTCATTCTCCTTCTCCCTCTTCCTGCCCTCACTTCTCTCTCTGAAGATAAGGGGCAATGGTCCAATTACTAAAAAAAAAAAAAAAAAACAACTTTATAAACTATTCAGAAAGATAATTTACAGATAAGAAGGTCTTCTTAATTTTAATTTCATCCTTGTTTCTAATTTGAAAGTTGCATAATCTTGGTATTTCATATTTTCTTTCTTTTTTTTTTTTTCTTTTTGTATCAGGATTGAACTCAGGACCTCGTGTTTGCCAAGCAGGCACTGTGCTGCTGAGCTATATTCCTGGCCCTTCTTCTTCTTCTTTTTTTTCTTTTTAAACTTGAAGTTAATCTGGAATGCCTTACTGGATCACATGTTACACATGATAAGAGGAAGCCTTTTCGGTCTTCCAACAGTCCTCTAACCCAACTGTTGATAAAAATCCAAACATACCTAGATGGAAATACTAAAGAAAATAAGTAACATCTCATTTGTAAGAGTTTGCAATTTCCTATTGAGAGATTTTGTGAAAGAATATTTTGATTGTTACTTCCCTGATTCTTTCCATAAAGATTAGAAATTCTTCTTTCACAAATATTTGCTGAATACCTACTATATGCCAGTCACTGTTGAGTTTGTTATAAAAATATGCCTTCATAACAATCATAATTAGTGTGAAAAGACTAAAAAGAAAAATAAGTAATTAATGAGGAAAACAATCTTCTTTCCTGAGTTTATTAATTGAATTCCTGATCTTCCCATTAGTAAAAGAATAAGGAATGTGTCATATTTTCTTCAAGGTATGCTAGCTGAAAAATAAAAATCTAGAATTAAACACACTATTTTACGTACTCTTTTATTTAGTGCAACTATAACTTCCTTAATATATTACAACCATTTTATAGCCCAGATTTAACTGATAAGCTACATGGAGCTTATTCATTTTTCCAATTGCTTGTAGTATGAGATTCTCTTTCCAACAACTGTATCTTACTTAAGAGATTTCATGAACTTAAGGACTCCAGGTTAAGTAAAATGTGACACAGGTCAAACTCTTAATTAAGTTTTTATTAAGTGTCAGAGCAATTTTCTTACAGATGATAAAAGAAAGTCTTCTGAAAGTCAAGTTGTTTTGGGAGAGTCGTGATCATTTTCTCAGGGAAGAGGCTCCCAGCATGATTTCTTGCATTTGTGGCATAGCTATCTACATTCCTGCCCTGCAAATGCATCAGGCAGTCGCTTTTCTCCTGCCTATAAATAGGCTCAAGTTTCTCATCCTGGCAAAAATCATCTCTTTTCTTGTGTACCTACCTTTCTGGCAACTTCCTGCCTGCCATTTCTTTTCCAGTGACAGTTTAAAACAAGAGAGTTGTCCATATCACTATTTCTCCCTTTTAAATTCCTCAGGAATCTTACAGTGATTTGGCACCAAAATTAAATTTCTACCATATTAAATTCCCAGATGATCCCATCCTTGCCAGATGTTAACTACATTTTTTCCTGCCTCAGAAGTTCTGTTTGTTCTTCTACCAATCCGTTTCCTTAAGTTGCTGCTCCTCCTAACTCCTGTGTTCCTGCCTCAGTTTACACCTCCCAGATCACCTTTCTGGGATTCCAACCTTGACCCCCTGTTCTTCATTGTCTACTTTTGCTACCTGGTTCTGTTCTACCACCGCTGGTACATTGCTGGTGTGGCATCTTGAGCTCATCTCGAGTCTGCCTGCTGAGCCCCGGTCTTCGGGAATTCCGCTCTTTACTGGGATGTCCCATGAGCATCTCAGTACTCAAGTCTGGGGTGTGGTTCATGTTTCTATTTCCTAACCCATCTGCAGAACTTGGTGAGTTCCTAAGACTTCTTCCCCTTATCTAAAGCCTTCATTGCCATGTTTGCTCTATAAACCAGCAATCTGTATCATGGTCTGTCTACACATCCGCCCCTGCCTAGGGCAGGCACCCTGTACCCCAGCTTGTTATGATGCGCATCCGAGTTGTTTGTCAACTCACAAAAATCTGTCACCATTCAGCTGTCACTTTTAGCAAACAGTTCAACATCCAGCTGGGTATACCAGGCTCTTCCTGGTCCAGGGAATGTCCCTCACCCTGGCTCACAGATCAAAGCCAGACCCAGACTGTTACCTCCCACAGTCCCATTCTCTTCCCCTCTCCCTCTCCCTCTCTCTCCATCGCCACATTTTCTTGTAATCATCTCTTTTAAAAGTGTCCTGTTTTCAGTATTACTCTGTAACTGCTACTTGGCAAGAACTATATTTTTAACACTATTAGCACACAGTTTGGCACATGGAATACATTCAGCAGATGTTTGCTTAGTGTCTAAAGCATTCTTCTGAGAATTAAATTTCACTGTCAATTCTATGGCATACTAATTTCAATTCAAGCCCTTTTACTTAGTCATTTTGAAACAATTGTATTTTGGGTCAATTTCTTTCAGCATATAAGCGAAGAGTATTGAGTATTTGAGTATATTGAAAAATTCTATTACCTTCTGATAATATTCACAAAAATATATGAGCTGAAGTGTATTCAAATGGCATCAGAGGCACTATATACAGATAGACACAAATGAAAACAAATGGGGTATTGGTTTTGTCCTCAGAGCTCACCCATCTGTGTGTAGCAGCTCTTGCCCAGCCCCCTTCTGGTGCTCCTGTTCTGTTTCCTGTTAACCCATCTGAAGCAGATGAGATGCACCTGACTGTCTCATTCCCCCCCCACCCCCGCTGATGGCTAGGGGGGGATGTGACTTAGGCAGCAGCTGTAGGCTCCTTCCCTTTGCTTCCCTTTGCTCTCACTTGCACCTCAATGGACAGGGACAGTTTGCTTAGGGTCCTGGCTGTCAAACCTCCATTGTCCATTCCAACTTAGTGCAGCCAGCTAGGCATCATGATGCCCTTCCCTCACTCCTGCCACTTCAGAAGTATCGTTGCCTTTTTTAAGAAAAGAGAGGAAACCATAGAGTGTCTAAGATCAAGAGGGGAGGAATCAGGTCCCTTACTTGCATACCCAAAGGCCTTCTGCAAGAATCCCTGCTTCTATCCTGCTCTACACTGACACAGGCCTGCAGCTGCTTCATAAGCAGTCCTCGTCAGTCACATCTCCGGTTTTAGTTAAGGTGGGCTCCCCCTGGGTACGCTCCCCACCCCCAATGCTGCAGCACAGGCTGTGTTAAAATAAAGAGTGACTTCTTAGTGACTTCTTACAGTTTGTTGTTCATGTAAAGCTGTTTGTTGTTTCCGTCACAGGACACATGGATTCCAAAAGTTCTGTCACTCGAATTTTCATAGTTGTTAACGCCAAATAGCTCCAGAGACCAGCCACCAATGAAAGCCAGCAGCAGAGACCAGTGCCAGGTAGAATCAATCTGCAGGGTCCAACACAAGCTGACACTGGACAATGACAGCCAGCAGCAGCAGCAATGACCAGCAGCTGGCTGCGTCAACTGTGGGAAGCCAGAATTACCTGGGGTCATCTGGTGACATCAGGACTGCTAGAAGAGCTGAACATTATCAATTCACAATTTTTACCTGAATTAAACAAAAGAACCCTAGGCTTACTGGCAACACATCACCTTCACCCCTGCCCCACACCATCCATATTCTTACTATCACAGGCATGTACACACACATGTGCATTCCCTTAGTGACTTCTTGCAATTCATGGTCAAACTGGAGACGTTGCCAATGGCTTCTTTTCCAATCTGTTTAAACGTGGACACAATACCCATCTCTTTGCTATACCTATTCTCCAAAGCTGTCAAATAGAAATGGCATGAGTGACCACTGTTTCTTCTGTGATATTTACATTTTCCAGGATACATTACCTAAATCCAGATAAATCACTGTAAGGTTAGTGACCACTGATGCACTAGTGCAGAAAACATTACAAAAGGAACAAGGCGTCCTCTGTTGCTCTCAAACAGCACTTTGACTGCACCCTCTTTAGACTCAATGCAAAGGACCTACTTCAGGTGAAATATCAGACACCACTGCCCCATTCTAGAAAATATAAAAAATTAGAGAATGTTAAGAAAACTTTGAATTTTAAAAGACAATTCTATTGAGATATTTCCTATCTTCTGCTACTAGATGCAATCTTAGAGGACTGCTGTTCTACTTTTATGCATATACTGCTTGCCTTTGTAGACAAACTCACTAAGACACAGGGAGCATTGAGCATTTCTTTATGCATAGAACGTCATTACCAAAACGTTCACTTGTCATCAGGGAAGTTGTGTCAATCCTGTAGCAGTTGATATATCCCTAGAAGCAAATATACGGTGTCCACATTCTTCTTCCACAGTAGATGACATAGCAGAATTCTGATTTGTGTCCTCAGTCCACGCCAAGAGAAGGAAACAGCATTTCTAGGGAAACTCTGTTCCTTGATCTGCCCTATTTTTTTGCTCTAGGTTACTGTCTTCCTTGACATACCATGTTCATCCTCCATATTTTTGTACAGAAATCAGACCTAATCTTCAATGAACAGTAATATTTCACAGCAGTTATCCTGAGTAGATAGGTAAATTTGTTCCCATGTGACTGATGATACATGTTTTTGCCTAGGTTTATAAAGTAAGAAAATGGCAAACCAAGATTCTGAACAGGACTATTTGGCCTCAAAATCATCTTTTTGGCCACTAGAAGATAATCAAACACTGTCCTCCCTAAGAGACTTGTCCACCACCCACATTCCTATCAGACTTGTCACACACCTTGTCATTCTCACACGTTACATCCCAGTGAACTGATTCATCTCTTGTGCTAGACTAATGCTACTGGTGGAGTTCTCTGTACAACACACAAGTTATAAGCATGCTCATTTTGCTCGCCAGTCACATATCTTAAGCATAGAGATTGCTTTCTTTTAAAATCTCACTAAAATATGAAATTAAATTGCTTAATAGAAATAACTTCCAAGTGAAATTATCTGGATGGAAGAAAAGGTTAACCAAGAAGAAATTTAAGCAAATTGAACTTTAGGAAGAATTTCAAATCCTATCATGAAAATGTCACGTTTTGAGCATAGATCATATATAAATGTGTAACCTATGGAAATCTTCACCTGTTTATAAAGAATATGAGATAAATGCTTAGGTTTCTATGTGAGTCAGTTTTCTGTCCCTATAACAAATGCTTGAGATAATCATCTAATGAAAAGGCTTATTTGGGCTCATGATTGTAGAGGTCCTGTCTATAATGGGGCAGATCCATTGCTTTCAGGTCTCTAGTGGTAGCCACAAATGGCATTGGTGGAAAGTGCTGGCAAAACAAATCCACTCACCTCATGGCTTCATGAAGCATGAGGAGGGAGCAGCAGCTAAGGTCTTACTGTCCTCTTTGGGGAATGCCCCCAGTGACTTCTTGCTAGTCACCTCATTGTTAAAGGTTTCATTAACACCTGAAAATAGTGACCTGGGACCATGCCTACGTAACACATGGTCCTTTGGTGGACCCTTAAGGTCTAAACTAAACAGCTTCCAATTAATTTATGATAGACTATTTCACTTCTAATAAATGTGTCAACTTATTCTTTCATTCATTTTTTAAAAAAAATTATTTGTTGAATAAATGAGTAACTACATGAACAAGTCAATGCATTTATTAGAAAGAAAATTGTCCTTTGTAGGTTTTTATTTAGCAAGTTGACAGTGTCTGCATTGAGAAGCTATAATGTGCTAGATGCTAAGTCTGAGGTTTAATTATACCAGTTTTTAAAATGTATATTGATTTGGAAAATCCCAATAAACAATATTCAATAAATAAGGTGAATATGCATTGATTATAGAACAGATATTGTTTGCTTGATGTTTTGTTTTTGCTATTACTTTGGATACAGATCAATGGAATATCAAAATCTATGATATATTATCATTCATTAATATTGAAACATTCTCCATGGTGTTCTAATGTCTGGAAAGCTTATGTCCACAGGGAAACATAAAATAATGATAAGAATGCAAAACAAAATAAAGGAAGACACCAAATTAAACACAAAGAAAGGCATAAGAAATAAGACTAAAGTATGAGAATTTAACATATCAAATATGAAGGGAACATGAAAATTAAATTTAAAAACCAATAGGATAAAAACCTGTTATACTCACCAGTTTTGTGAATATCACTTAATATTTGAGATTTGAGCTTATTTTAATGTTCACTGAGATTATAGTATGACAACGTACATAGAAAACTTACTTTATATTTTTAAAGACTTGTTTTGTGGCTAGACTATAATTTTTCTTGGAAAATGTTCTATGTGAGATTTAGAAAAATTCTGATTCTGCTGTTGTTGAATACTGTATACTGTTGATGTCTGTTAGGTCCCATTAATCTACATTATCATTCAAGTGTTCAGCTTCCTTATTGATCTTCTGTCTGGTGCTTTTATTCATTACTGAAATTGGAATATTAAAATATCTTTTTATTGTAAAAAAGAAAATTTATTTTATAAAACGAAATGAAACGAAACAGACATGGTATCTATGCTCTCAGCCCTTATAATGTAGTGAATAGAAAAATTTGAATCAAATAATTACACAGATAGGAACATAAACTGATGACTCAAATAATCTCATATTCAAATAATTATACAAATAGCATATGACTGAAAACACTGAAATACTTTCCAATACTCGTTGAGTGTTAAGTAACAAATACCAACTCAAAATTGGAATTTTCTGATCTATTCTATTGGGAAATCCGTTGTTATCTATAGAGGGATTTATATTTCTATCTTCCCAATACAGAAATTCTTAACAAAACAGAAACAAAAAAACCGCATCTTCTCTCTTCCAGAATGTTCCTGTGACATTCCGGGAAGGACTCATTGTGCTAACAACGCCCGGGACAAAGGGAGATAATGAGTGACCAATGGAACACATGCTGAACTCTGGGGAAGTATGGCGCTACCATAAGACACCCAAGAAAACAAGCCGGAGTCAGAGGGAGGACATTCCTACCTGATGACTGGCTGCTGTCACTAGAAGAGGGAAAGAGGTGCAGAGGCACAAAGCAGATAAAAATATCAGATGTTCACAGCATACACTTACTGTGCAAGACAAGAGGAACCCTGAAGAATGCTTCAAGAAAAATAAAGAAGACAGCAAGACTGAAAAAATGAGGTTTTAGAACAACAAAAGCAAATTATTACACAGAAGAGGGATGCTGGCCAAAACTGATAAAAACTAGAGTGACTGGATCATATTTCAGACCTTCAAAAAAGTTGAGCCATACCACTGAATGCAGTATTAAGAGTTCTTTTAGACTCTTTTCTTGAAAGAAAAAATGTTTAATAATACCCAATAATCTACATCTTTAAAAATCTCTTAAATATCTACTCTTAGGGAATATTTCCCAGTTTATATCTTTCATTTTGAGACACTTGACAAGCTTGTTTTACAAATATGCCTCAATCTCTGTCATTCTTATATTCATATGTCCTTTTAAACTATGAATTTTCCCAAAGAAAGGAATTAACCAATTTTAATATTTTGTCAGACAATTCAAAGATACTGGGCTATAAATCATTACAGAAGATTAAAATCTTCACCCTAGGGTTTTGAACTGCTATTCCAATTTACAAAGCTGAGAAATTTAAAAACACTTTTGATAAGACTGGTTATAAAGCATCCCTTTCTCTATTTTTCCTGGCTTACTATATGACAGGATCATTCCTAAGCAATCCTTTAATTCTCAGTTCTTCACCAAAACATGTGGCAATTGTCCCTACTCTGTGATCATTCAACATCGGGCTTGTCCAGAAATTTTATTATTAATAATTAAACCCGAAATATCATGTTATAAAAATTACAATTTAAAAAAAGCTGCTCCAAAAGTATTACGGAAAGAAGGCATTAAAGCTTTAACTGGAGTGATCTGGACAAATATATGCCATTATACAAGTACAACACTAGCCAGATTCTTTCATTCAACACATTTTCAAAGAAAGCTTCCTGTCCTTGGAGCCAGTAATGCAGTTGAGGTCAGCCCCAAATGATCTTTAACCTCTATCAGTTTTCAGCCAAGTGCAGGCACACGTAATTATGCCACTGATGATCTGTGATATGATAATGCTAAGTGCATTTTGGTGAAGTAACTATCTCAATATTGGTATTTAGAGAGAAACACTAAGAAAAGGGTTAGCATTTACTATACCACAAATCAAGTCTAAATGAAGGATTGGAGACTGAAAAGCCACAGCAAGGACAAAGGGACTGACGTATTAGCACATGCAGAATTTTAGAGGGGAGATGACAAGAAACCTGAGGAGGAGGAAGAAGTAATGAATTTGGATGTGGAGAAGAAAAACAGAACCAGATTACTGAGTGCAAGGGCAACAGGAAGACACAAAAGCATTTCCAACCAAGGAGTGACACTGCCAGAAGAGCATTTTACAAAGAACTTCTGGGTTCTGGAATGGAAACTGGATTCCAGCAGAACAATTTTGAAGGCAAGGAAGGAAACTACTGACGTAAATGAGGCCAGAAAGGACGGTTGAAGTGAGGATGGAGGGAAGTCATTGAAAGTCAAACACTAGTGTTTGGTTTTAAAAAAAGGAAAAAAAGTAGCTCCTTATTGGCTGTGCCTATTTAACAAATGTCTCTTCTAAAAACAACTTGACAAAACTAAGATTACACAAATCTGCTTCCTGTGTAGAGCTGTTTTGCAAGGTCCAGACAATGAGACTATCATCAGCAGAATGACTTTGAATCATGCTTGTTTTTAAAAATATCTGAAATGAACAACAGATGTTAAAAAGATAATGAAGGCTAAACAACAAAGAAATAAAACAGGCTGCTCAGCTTGTCCACTGACTCCTGATTAAAAACACTCAGATCACCACCCATAAGTTCCAAACAAGCACCCAGGCATAAACTGAGCTGATAATAGAGGTGAAATTCAAACCTCTACTTGTAACTACTAGCCATTTACATAAAATAATAAATTCTGCTCACATTAGAATGGTAGTAATTTGTCAAGTGTGCTTTCATCATAAATCTCCTGTGAAATTGAAATTAATTAGCTAATAAGTAAACAGAAAAAATATCTTAAATCCAGGGGAAGTTGTTCTTCTCGTCACTGCTGTTTCTTAAGAGGCGGCAAACTTGGTTTGAACTCTGAGTCCAAAGATAGGTGACTGCAAGGGACACTAAAATTCTTCATGTACTATTTCACTGGAACTTATCCCTTCTTTGCAGTAGTTCCTAAGAAGACAGAAATGAATACTCCTTCCCTCTGATGAATTATTATAACTAACTTCTGATTCCTGTCTACATTTCTAAGAACTAGCTTTGGCTATATGATGAATTTGATGATGTGACCAGGAAATGACATAGGCATATAATCTGGGCCAATCATTTCAGCTGAAAAAGGTCACTGCCAAATAGTTACTATGAACATTTTGTTATGAGGTGCTGCAGTACTTACGCTATTGGATGTTGTCGGAAAGAAATTACATCATTACTCAGTTATTTAGAGAACAAATTCTTTTCAAAATGATCCAAAGATTTAATATGATTTCAATCGAAGGCCAAGAAAATGAGTTTGGTCCATTAGATATAAAGTCCCACAAAATTATAAGACTGTGTGATATCAGTATAAGGATAATTATGGACATCCCCTTTATTTTTGCAGTGTAGTATCAGCAGAACTTAATGCAGTAATCATCCTTTATAGTACAATATTCACAAGACTAGGAAGCCATGAATATGGCCCAAAATGTAAACTGATTAACTTCTGCCCAAGTGCATGAAGGGGCATAACAAAGAACACACAGATAAACCTTTCACAAAAGCATTAATTACACATTGAAGGAAGACTGCAGAAATCAATCAGTGGGAAAATTAGAATCAACAGAATTACATGTAATTGACAAAATTGAGCAGAAGCAATGTGCCCAACTCAGCCTCAATCAAAATTTTTTCATAATACATTCATCATATCTTGCCATACTGACATATGCGGCCACAGTATTCTGATACAGGAAATGTGTTTACTTATACTTACTAGAAAGTGAAAAGCATTCCTAAGTTCATTTAATTTTACATGAATAAACAATTTTAAAAGTTTTAAAATGTAAATTATGAGTTGAAAATGTACAAATATACACTATGTGTGAGAAATGTACTATCTTATGATATTAAACTAACACAACATTTAAAAGCAAAACAAAAAACTTGAGCAATATTTGTAATATAGTAAGAATGCTTTCAAAGTATAATATGAAATGGATTTTTAACCTTTTAATTCAACTTTATTTTCAGAGGGCATGCACAGTTTTCTGAATGGTGATAAGATACTCTTCAAACTTTTCTTGTATGACAAAAGACAATTCCTATTTCTAATCCCAACAGGAATTATATATATATATATATATATTTCAGTTATATATATATAATTCAGTTTTTTAAGTTTTGAAATTAGCAAATTAAGTGACTAACTTACAAAAACATTTAAAGGTATGTGTTCCTAAGACCAAGAAAAACAGTAAATACAATAAAACAGCTATGTAATTACTTAAGAATATATAAACCTTAAACAATTATGTATAAATAATATACTTTAGTGAACTATACACATAAAACTATAGAGTAGCCAAATAATTAAGAGGTTTACTTAGTTTTTGAATTAAAAGTTCAGGGAAGTATTTATTAAATACTAGGAACCCAGATGCATTTAGAACATAACTGACTGTACCGGCAATCATTTTGTACAGTCTTTCCTAGGAATATTTTGCAATGCAGATTAAGTTCATGTGATTTGTGTGTAGACTTTTTTCAAAGTATAGAAGGAAAGAGATATCAGAGAAGAAGGAGCAGCCAAAAGAAGTCAAATGAAACACTGGACTTGTGCCCAGCTCTGCCTACAGAAAGTTCAGGGTGTCAAAACGTGAACAAAATAAACCAAATAAATAAGCAGGTTCACTATTTGGGTGGCAATTTCAATCTTGGAGAATATTAAGCAAATACAAAAAATGGATTCAACATGAGCTAAATACAAAATGCTCCTAAAAGACTGTTTCACATGTTGAAAATCTTTATTTGTGAATTTCATATTCTAAAATGATAAACTATGCCTACCTCATTACCCTTTTAGAGAAATACTGTGGATTCATATCATAGTTTCAGGGCTACATAAAGGTTGGGAGCTCCTACAAATAACACACACACTCACAGAAGCACAATCACTACTACCCCAAACACATCGTTGAATAATGAGCGTTCCATATTCTAATTGAGCAAGAGAACACATTACCCTAATCTAAATAACCCAGGGCATACTTAATAATCACCATGCTTTAAAAAGTCTATTCAAATTTTTTAGACATTTCCTATCACTCAATCCTCCAAGGAATTTTCAGAAATTTTACTTTTAAATATTCAGAATTTTATGCAGTTTACCCATAAGGCAGATTCTTAATATTCTCTCAATATGCTCAAAGCCTCAATGAACTACACACTTTATCTACAGGATGAGATCTTGAGCAATATGTTTTCTAAAGAAAATGTTCCAATAATGCATGAAAAATAGTAGGTGGAGAAGAACTAAGTAGTTAGAGATTTCAGAAAAAATAAAATGAAAGGCGATTTGTATCTTTGTCTTTGTGATTCTCTCTTGACAAAAATCACAAACTGCCCTCTATCACAACTGAAGTAGCAACCATGATCCTAATCTATTTTAGCTTAGGGGATAAAGAAAACTATTAAAGCTTAGATCTGTTAGCAAGGCCTCTGGAAGAAGGTATTCAAATCTGAATCTCATGTAAATCACGGTGTCTAATCCCGTTTTCAGATCTGCAGTCTTTAAAAGGCCATGCTAATTCCAGATAGAACCCTGACAAGACCTCCAGTTCTGTTTAAATATACAAATCTAATTATCATATATCCCAGCTTTCTAATAATTGATGGGAAAAACATCAAAGAATATGAAATGAATTTACTTGCCCTAAACACAGTAAAAAGTTTTATGCTTTCATTTTTTTTCTCAGCTAGTATTCTGTTAATTTGGTCAGTCAGTAAATGACATGATAGAGAGGAAGAGAACTGCCTTAAGAAAGGCATCATTACAGTTTGTCATTCTATAGTAACTTCCTTGGTTGAACAGAATCATTGTGTGAGAGAAAGTGTAATAAAGCATCCTGTGTGACTCTCAGTGAATAAAGACCTCTCAGAATGGAGTACCCTACAGAAAAGAAAAGCTTTGAAGAAAAACTGTACTCAGAATGAAGGCAAAGAGTAGAATTTGTTGGATGAAGAAAAATCTGAAAAAGTAACCAATTAACATATAACCATATTATACAACTATATTTTAAACTTATTTTCCACCTCTAAAACAAATATATGATAAGACTATTGTCTTAGTCCATTTTCTGTTGCTGTAACAGAATATCTATGTCAAGCTAGCTTACAGAGGAAACAAGTTTGTGTAGCTAATGGTTTGGGTGGCTGACTGTCCAAGAGTAGAAAGCCAGCATCTGCCTGGCTTCTGATGAGGACCTGGGATGCATCATAGCACAGCTAAACAACAAAACAGTAAACAGAAGAAACACATGAGTGGCCTCACTTTATCACCATCCACTGTTGTAGTTCACTGATCCAGTCCTCGGTGAACTACAGAACTATGTCAATCCTCTTAATGACCTAATCTACTCTAAAATGTTCCACAATTTCTCAACACTATTACATGACGAAACAAATGTTAACAGGGCTTTTGAAAGGACAAACCACCTCCAAACATGCTATACAGGAAAGAGATAAGATGAAGACATGGAGTAGGAAGTATACAAAATCTAGCTCAGAAGGTTTATGTGCTCGTTGGAGGTCGGTCACCTATTGGTTTCTTTGCTCTCAAAACACCAACTATTACAAGGTGACAAATCATATGTCTAGAGGACATAAGTGTATCATTTAAAAGGAGGAACTGTAACTATTGAAATGCAAGATCTCTCTCCTTATCTCTCTCATTTCCTTATGGCTGTCAATATACTGTATTGCACAATATCCACATCCACTTCCCCATAACAGCTGCCATAGCAAGTTTTATGAGGCAGACTTGTACGTGTGTATGCATGCATGTATAGAGATACATGCATGCATGTATCTGTGCATGGCTGTGTGTGGCTGTGTGTATGTTTGCAGAAGTGCTGGAGGTTAAACTGGGGACCTCATACATGCTATGGAAGCATTCAACCTCAGAGGCGATTCCCCAGCCCTATACATATACATCCTATGTTTTTAAAGTGTCATTCAGGATAACTTTATGGCCTGAGGAGTAGTTTGAACAGTTCGGTTCAAAAGCAATTTCACAAAGAATCACAATTATTTAATAATTTTCATCTCCACTGAAAAACAGAACAGTGCCACATAAATATAGATATATGGACATGGATATATTTATATGTAAAAATGTGCATCGATAATTTAAGTTATTAAATTAAGGACATGATGAATAGTAATGTATGTAGTAACTAGTAAGAAGAATGTATGGAACCACTAATAAGAACAACAGAATAAACTTTCTGAAAACTTTACCTACTAGTAGTAAGTTTCAAGTAAGACACCAAACCAGGAGCATTAGGTCAACTGATAGGTATTTGGATAGGTATTAAATTATACCTTTAATAGCTTTAAATTATATTCCATAAAGATAATTTCTATACTTGTTTTCATGTTATTGATAAAGTGTTTATAGAGTAAAAACTATTAAAAGGGGGAGGGGTGTCCACCAAGGTGGCATTTAAGTCAACAATTCAGCTTCAACTACAGTGCTATTCAATTTTATTCTGCTCAGCAACTATCTATGGCATGTCTTTATGGTAGGCTACTGTGGTATCCTACCATAATTTAGTAAATACTGTGGTATCCTACCATATGGTATCCTACCATAATTTAGTAAAATAATTTAGAAATGAATGACCATAATCCCTAAAGTCAGGATTTGTGAGCTCTCCTCTAATAGATTTTATAAGTAAGATGAAAAAATGGAAGAAAAGTCCTCCATATTAGTCAGGCAAACTCAGTAAAGAAGGAACTGAGGCAGTATTTCCTCCGGTATGGGGTGTCACCTGTGAGAAGAAGTGGAAAATGAATGGATATAGGTGGAATTAGAGAAGGCAGAGGAAGACAAACTGCAAGAAGGTAGAACACATGGTGATAAGGTGAGAGAAAGGAAGGATGGGGAAGTGCCTGAGGACACAGGGTCATCATCTTGAGGAACATGAGGAAAGAGACTGTTTTCATGAACTAGGGAAGCAGTTGAAGACTTTAGATCTTATGATAATGTTTGTAGACCAAATCATCCCACTTTAAAAACATATTCTTTCACAATAGGCTACACCTTTCAGAAATAAAAAAATAATAAAGTCAAAACTAATTTTCAAACACAGTTTTCCTATATCCCTGTAGGGGAATATTTGATTCTTATAGAGAAACAGCCTATTGGGAGCATGGTGATATCTTGCTTTTCTCAGATTTACTCAAGCACATTCTTCCTAATGAGAAATAATAAGCTCTATTACTGAAAATCAAATATAACAAAGTGAGCATGTTGCTCCGATTATAAGAATTCCAAACCTCTACGCAGTCATCCATGACCAAAAACCTTATCTTTCTTCAAAATGTTCTAGACCACAGTTATGTTTCAGTCTAAACTTTCTTAAGCTTGGGCTACAACTTGTGTTTATACTCTAAATGGAAATGATCCTGTCTCATATCTTAAATTTGTATATGCAGGCACAGGTTTTTGAGGATTACAAATAATTAATCTGTCATTTTCCAATAATCTGACAAATGCTTATTTGATATGATTATCCACTTGAATTAATCCACTGGTACAATGCAGTATTTTACTCTAGATATATATACACACATAGGAACTTTCCACTAATGAGAGAGTCTCAAAAGGCCACTTCCATAATGAACTCTACAATTAGCAATATTTCAGACTAAACTGTTTAACTCAGTGTAATAACTCAAACTAAACTGTTTAACTCAGCAGAAAATAACAAAAAACAAAATCCAACCAAAGAAAGAACAGCTAACGCAAGTGTAAAGCATACACTAAACATAAACCACTACTTGCCCTAGACCAGAAATATTACAAAGAAGAAAAACAAGAAATTAGCAGTTTCCCTGCCCTCTGCTGGCAGTAAAATCAACTACAGCATTTACTAAAGTAATGAACAATAAAATGTCCCTGTTATGAAATCAGATTTTTTTCCCTGTGCCAGAATGTCTGTAACAAAAATCCTGGTTGCTAGATGCCAAATTTCAGGACTGTTGGACTCTCTGTCCTGGTATTGAACTTTTACATAGACTGTTTTACAATGAAAAATATTTTTTTCCTGTTTCATCTTGGTATATGTTATTTCTTTAGTAGGCTAACCATTGAATTCCAAGATTATCCCATAAGACTATATGTAGATTGATGTCCAAGACAAAAGCTAGGTCAGCTATAGTAATGTCTCCAAGAAACTGCCAAGTCATTTAAAACCACTCATTTTTTTTATTAAATCTTGTAAATATACAGGTTCTAAGAGTGGCATCCTACCAGACATAGTGAATTGGTTTAAAGTATTGGTACATTTACATTGACTACCTAAGCATTTTATATTCATTAAAGCAAAAGGTTTTAATTACTGGTCAATCTTAAAGTGGAATGAATTGCAACAATATGAGAATTTGGAACACCAATTTATTTTATGTGTATATGTTTGGGTATTGTGTCCTCAGTATGATTATTAATGAGAAAAGTTTAGGAGGAAAATAGGTATTCATTGACTTGTCTTTTGTTTTTTAGTGAAAAATGCATTATTTCTTCCCAGTTTCAAATAAGTTCTAAAATGAAAACAATGTGGTTTGCTTTCTGGCACACACCCCCTCTTCTAACCTCCTGTGTGAAATTGCTTTCTTTAAGCATTTCTCTAGTACAGAACATACCCAGAGAAAGTACTGCCGCCCCTTTTTAATCAATGCAGTTTCCTGGAGAGGTAACAGTGTTATTGTTTTCAACCAATGAAATGTACTAGATAAAAAAATCACACAGCCAAAAGCAACCTATGTCCATCAATGCAAACCAATGACAGGTAATACACAATGACATCCTGGACATTTGCATTTTATTTTCAGATCTCCAAGGGTTGTCATTATATATGCCATCCCTCCTACAGGAACACCAACACACACATCCCTCCAATCGTAAACAGAAGAATGGAGAAAATGTCTGCGTTTTCCCTGTAAAAATTCACGCTAGGAAGAGACATAGTGTTTAAGACTCTTGGCTCTCAGCTTGATAAAATTTTATTCAAAGATTTCCTCCAAGACTAGTCCTTACCTGACATCTCCAGGTGCCTTCCTAGCTTTCTATTGGTGACTCATGTTTGACAACAGGGGACACAGGTATGCTTTCTGAGGAATCATTTACCACCGCCTCTCCCCACAAAGTACACACACATACATACACACACACACACACACACACACACCGCGAGCAAAACAGAACTAAACTGCTTATCCTGACCAGGAAGTTTCTGTTTCTTTTTTCTTTTCCCTCCAACTGTCTTTTGCTCATTTCACCTCTTCCTGAAGTCTACACGAGTTTACAAATTTCCTCCAAGATCTGTTTCTTCACTTTGATCGCTGAAGGGCAGAAACGGGGAGTGGGCTCCCGTCAAGCGTCAGGGCTGCTCGCCCTGGGGCACCTTTCCCTCCACGACGCGCACTTGGCTAAGCGTGATCACCAAGGCAGGAGGTGTTGCTACTGGTACGATGCAAAGGCCAGCACTCTTGGCAGGGACAACGTCAGGGCAATCAGAGGAACCAGGGCGCGCCCATGCCGGTCCGTGAAGCTGAAGGGGAGGAGAGTGCTCTTGCGGGGGCAATGAGACCCGGGTTTGATCTCCAGAGGTGCGCCTACTCCCACCTTTCCCATCTTCTCCCCACCAACCCCTAAGCTTTCAGCGCCGGCGCGCAGCCCAGGCACTCTGAGGCAGCGAGTGGGCTTCTGGGGGATGGACGAACGGCTACAGGGAAGTTTCTCCTGCTTAGGGGAAATATGCAAGCCCTGGCTGTGACTACATCCCACCATCCCTGTTCGCACCTTCTCACGGTGTGCGAGCCCCAAGAAAGACGCGGCCAAAAGTCAGCCCGGGTTAGAGCTCCAGAGTGAGGATCTGCTGTGACACTGGAGCCCAATCTGGGTTACTTGGAGGAGCAGTATCACCTCCTGCTGTCCAGGTGAAGTAAGCTGAAAGCCTCAAGAAAACTACCAATTCCCTACCTCTGCCTCTTGTCAGCCCTTTTCTCGCCATTTGAAAACTCAAGTTTACCTGAGAAGAACTGCAATAACTTTGCCAAGGGCAGACAGAAGATGTGGGGGTGGGTTGAGAAGGGGGTGTGGGGTGGGTGACGGGTCTTCAGTCGCGCACAAAACAAGCAAGCCGAAGTGCATCTTACCTTTGACTCGGTTTCTGTGCTTCCCTTCCGCGAACTGAAACCCGTCGGTTAAAAAGTGGCAAAGTAACACAACTCCTGCGGCGGCCAGGTCGGCCCTCGGAAACCTCGCCATGCCTCTACCGCGACCTCCCTCCTGCGTCCTGCCAGTCCTTCCCCGGCGTCCCGGGCTCACGGTGGGCTGGGGGAGACGCAGCCAAGCCCTGTGGAAAGGTCTCGGTGGGCTCCGGAGGCCTTAAGTGTCGCTAGGAATTCACTCCCGCCCGAGAACAGTGAGCAGGGAAGGCGAGGGGAGCGCAACGCCCTCCGGACCTCGGGGTCTCTCTTTGCAACTCACCACGCTCTCAGCCCTCACCCGACACAGAGCAACTGCCAGGAGGAGAGCTACTTGCTTCCAGGGTTTGCAAACTCCGGGTTGCACCCAAGCAGGAGCAGCGCTACCAGGGTGCCCGCAGACGGCGACTTCTGAGTCCCCTCGCTGCGCTCTGCTGGGTTCAGAACAGATCTAATTCCACAGCCGGCGTTGGTGCCACCTCCAAATCGAAGAGGGCTGTAGGCTCCGGAGGAACTTTCCCCAGTCTTGGGATGGCCCTAGTGGGAGGCTGGGTTGGCTGGAAATTGGGTGACTGCGGGTTGCTGGCGAAACCCCTCCGACAAGTTTTTCTTCTATGCTTCGCCCATTGCTGGGCGCGCGTCCTTTCCGGCCGCGGGAGCGATGGGCAGCGCCGGGGAGCTGAGCCCTGGAAAGGTCCGGGCTGCTGCAGCCTGAGGTCCGAAGCCAGAGGAGGGAAATGTGTTTAAAGAGAGACCGAGAGAGGAAGATCAAAAAGAAAGAAAAAGGGGGGAAAGTGGGCTGGAAGCTCTGGAGAGGGCTCTTCCTGGTGAGGAGGAGGAGGTGGCCCCAAGCCCCCGCCGAGCCCGGGAGTTTGGTGGCGGAGGAGGCGCCACCACCTCGCTCCCCCGCGCTCCAGCCCCGCACTTCGGGGAGGCAAGGCCGCTCGCAATTTGCCAGATCTGCGGCTGCACCTCCTCCCTCCTCCTTCTTCCCTCCCCCTCGCTCCTCCAGGCTTCTCCCACCTTCCTCCCCGAAACCAGCAGCTAGCACCGACCTGTCCAATGGCTGCACTTTCCTCTGGGCTGGCAGGAGAGTCGCCGACAGATGAAGCTGAGGAGTCGAAGCCAGGGGGAGCGAGAGGGCAACCCCAGCCGCGCGCGGCCCCAGAGCGCCACCTCCGAGCCGAGGGGGCGCCATCCCCGCGTCCGGCTAGCGCGCTCTGCACCCACCTGGCTCCCGGCAGTCTTGCTGCCAGGCTGTAGCGGTCTGGGGTCTCCCAGGGCGCTGGAGGGTTAACGACAGCGCGCCTTTCCCAGACGGTTTGTCTGGCAGCGCTTGGGGTGTGGAGCCAGCAAACCAGAGCCTGCAGGGGTGCTGACCCTGCCGAGCTCCCACCGACCCCAGGCCCGCGCGCTGGGCGGTGGGTGGCGGCTCGCCGCGGCGTGGTCCGGCTGCTGCGCCGCCGCCACGCCTTTGTAAAGTAGCAGCGGGAGCGAAAGCCAGAGTTTAAAGGAACAGGAAGCTTTTGAGTTTGCTACGGGGGCTTTGACGGGCTTTCCTAAGCTAGTTTGTTGGGGGTTTTTTCAACTCTCGGGTTTGCCCCTGTGTTAACCCATTCGGGCCCTCTCTTCAGTTTATATCCTATTTGCTTTCAGTTAACCTGATTTTAAAGAGATAGGAAGAAAAGCAGCCAAGTCTATTTGTTAAAAAGTAAATGCTCTACAGCCAGTCGGCCTGGGTAGAATTTCCCTTCCCCCACAAGGGGCGACTGACTAATCTCTTAGCCTTGAGTTCCCAGGCATCCAATGGGAACGGTTCTATAGGAACCCAGACTCTCTTACAGAGAGTGCTGGCAATGGATGAGAGGAGTTAATATTGTAAAATTATTTGAACATTGCCTACCACGCAGTAGGTGGCTCTGTGTTTCTAGAAGAAAAGGGAAGACCAAACTGAATAATGCATTGCACTTATTCTCAGTTCAAAAGATACCCTTAGCCTATTTTTATCCAAATCATTCTGTGCTTTGGAGAGCTTATGGATGCTAACATTAGGTACCACGATTTGTCACAAAATTCAATAGAATTGGATTCAGATAATCAATTCACTCTGCAAATCTGATACTAAAGAAATGTCTCTCTCATTTGAAACAGAAATATAACGTTTTCCCTAATATTAGACTAAATTTCTTCTTTATTTCATACCAACGTATATATGTAAATATATATATGTATCTATATGTATACATATATATGCCATCCTGCATCCTTTCTTATGTCAAGATCCTTGATCTCTCCTGAACTTTCTCCCCACCATATTGAGGAAAGTTTGCTCTTGTCTACTTAATCATGTGTTTTTGAGGCCTATGTAATGTTACAGCTGAATTTGAATAGCTAGAATACTTCCCTGTTTAGCAAGTTTAAAGGCTGAACCTTGTATTCAAAACTTGATTGTATTATAACTGATGTTCCTTTTTATCTCTGCATTCCCCCAGTGACGTCACTACTTCAGGAATCCATGTATAAAGCTTCCTAAACGCTTCTGTAGAAATCCAGTTCCCACAATAGACAAAATTACAGCAAATAGGAACCATCTTAAGAAAAGTACCTCTTTAACCAGATGAGTTTCCAGTTTCATAAAAGGTGGAGGGGAGGTGTTTCTCTAAGAAGAAACAAGATGCCACCTCTTCCTACTATCATTTTCTTTCCTTTCCCTTCAGTATTGTATGTGCAGATCTTTGATTTTAATTTTGTTGTTTGTTGTCTGCAATGCTTTGCCTTCCCGAGGCTATAGATCTTTTATGCATGGAAAACTGTTGCCAAAAAATGGCAGGAAGGGTGGCACCTAATGGTAATTCGAGGTCAGTCTGGTCAGACTTGTATTTGTTGGTCTCTCACTGTGATGTTTAAATGCATATAAATGAAGATACAAATGTGTTAGTTGATCATACTTGATGCTATAGTGCTCACAACTAAGCCAACGTCATTGTGGTGCTTTGCTTTACATGTCAATCAATAATTATTTATAAATATTAATTTTCCTTTACATTATAGCAAGTTACAAAGAAAGAAAACTTATAAAGGGAACATGTTCAATGTGAAATGGAGTTGGCTACTCATATAATTATGGCTAATTAAAAGTATGTACATTGTGGCTAAATTGAGTTTGTTATGTACATTTTCACCGTACACTCATTGTCACAATGGGAAGTTAAGAAGCATTTCATCACCTTTATTCTGACATGAGAGAGGTTCTAATGCATGGAGTATGTTTACTATGTATACATAAAAGGAAAAGCTAGTTCTTTTATTCGCTGGCTTAATTTGAGCAGATGAATCAGGAATTGTCAAAAAGAGGTCTAGAATTCACCAGATACTCTATCCTTTAAGATCAAAGAGTAGAATCATTCTTAACAACACAGAACTTTGAGCAAATAATAGACTTGAGCTATTATCTCCTCAGCCCTCAAACCTG
The DNA here is from genome assembly GCA_004027295.1 of Dolichotis patagonum. Taxonomy (NCBI): domain Eukaryota; kingdom Metazoa; phylum Chordata; class Mammalia; order Rodentia; family Caviidae; genus Dolichotis; species Dolichotis patagonum. The sequence continues at coordinate 43,117 of PVJX010002972.1, read as the reverse complement.
TTTGCAATTTCTTATCTCCACAGCCTTCAGAGAGATTTTTACACATCCAAGTGCAACTATATCTGTTTAAAAGTACTTGCAATTAGCCATCTCATCCTGCCTCCTACTGTTGTGTTTCCCAGGAGCTGTCCTAAATTGAAACTTGGCTAACAGGATGCTTAAGAAAATGGCATGCTCACTTGAGGAAAAAAGTAAGATGCAACATAAGCTGTACAGTGCTTTGCACTTACTGCAATATTTTTGAAAAAATATTACTTCAGAAAATAATTTCTGTTCATATTAACAGTATTTGGTTCAAACTTTCTACAATTGCTGTCAGATAAAGGCAAATTGCCATTAGTGAGCTGCTTTTATTCAGTCCTAATATTATGACCTTCCATCTAGGTCTCTAGCATGTTTTCCCCCTGCTCATTTGATAGGGCTAATTTTTGACCTCTGCTATGCAATTATGAGACTCATTTGTTCATCTTGGCAGACCTGCTCACAGAATCAACAGAGATTTTATTGTACTCTTTCTGGCTATTTTAGCTTTTTGTTCTTTATATTTTTAAGTAGAAAAATTGGGAAGTAGTATATTTTGAATCAAATAAGTGTTTAAAAATCCTACCAGTTAATATCAGTTTTTTTTACAAGAACATTTAAGTCCAAAATATTTACCTGCTTTTAGTCACCTTTCAATACTACATTTAATATTTAGATGAAAATAATTATATTTGATTTATTTGTAATGAAGTAATGTACTGCACTGAAATGGGTTTCATTTTATAGTCTTCTTTCTGAATCTTAATAAACTAAAACATTTTGACGAGTAAATTGTAAAGCACAAAAAGGGGCAACTTGAATTAGTAGGAAAAGAAGTTAATGAAGTGGAATAGTACACTATTAAAAATGATGGAGATATTATCTTACATTTCCTTTTAAATAGCAACAATGTGTAGGAGAAACAAAGTCCTTTTTCCAAAATTATTGGACTCAAAGACAATTCAAACTCTTGCATTTTGGGAGGAAAAAAAGAACATGGGCAATTGCTCAGCAAGTACCTAGAGAACTCAAAAATTAAATAAATGTGTTAATGAATATGCTGTACAATGCTGAAAAAATGGAAAATGCTGAAGTGTCTATTGTTGTTGACTTCCTTACCCAATTTTTTTCTGGACTGATAAAAACATCTGAACCTAAGGGAAAGTAATTGTAGAGTGTCAGCTTCAGGAGAATTGTGCTTCTGCAAAGCAGAGACTCTGGTGGGAGCTGTCACTCCGGGAGCAGGTCGTGGGGCTTCTGGCTGCTAAACTGCTCCCCGTCACAGAGGCACACCTCTGCTCTGCTTCAGCCTTTCGGGCTTAAACTGTATTTCTTGTTTCACGTTGTGTTCATTTTCTTTTCCTTTGTCCTACATTTCCTCATCTACTTCCATCTCTATGAATGTTTTATTGAGATATAGTTCACATGCACAAAAGTCATCCTCTCAAAGTACTCAAATCATTAGGCTTTAATACACGCACAAGGTGGTTAAACCAAAATTATTGTCTAATTCAGAACTTTTTCATCACCCCTAAAAGGAGCACCATACCCACTAATGGTCCATTCCCCATGGTCCTCTTTCCCTAGCCCCTGACAAACACTAATCTACTTTCTATCTCTATGGATTTACTGACTCTAGTCATCTCTAATCTCATACAAATGAAATCACGTAACATTTGGCCTTTTGTATGTGCATTCTGCTTGATGTAATGTTTTCAAGGTTGGGGCATGCTATTCCGTGTATTCCACTGTATAGAGATTCTAATTTCTCCTTATTCTTATCAGAACTAAATAGTTTTCTTTTTAAAAAAAACTATAGACACCCTGGTTGGTGTAAAGTGTTTTCTTACCATGGTTTTTATTTGCATTTTCCTAATAAACTTTATGACTTAGATAACATTATCTAATAGTGATGTTAAACATCTTTTCGTAGGCTCCATTGACCATTTACATGTCTTTGGAGAACAGTCTAATCAAGTCCTTTCACCTTTATAATTGGGTTGTCTTTTCATTGCTGAGTTTTAAGAGCTCTGTAAACACTACAGGTGCTAGGTTTTTATCATATATGAATTGCAAACATATTTTTCCATTCTTTGGGTCATCTTTTCACTTTCTTGATAGTATTCTTTGTCCCATTTCTTTTTTGTTTATTTTGGCAAACCCAATCAATATATTTTTCTGTGGTTGTTTCTGCTTTCGATATTTCATGTAAGAAACTTATAAGTATTCCAAAGATTTACATCTACTCTTCCTGCTAAAAATTTTACATTGTTAGTTTTTACATTTGTGTAAGTTTTTGCATTTGATATGGGGAAGAAAACCAAAATTATTCTTTCTCATATGTGTATTCAGTTGTTTCAGTCATTTTTTGAAAAATTATTTCTCACTAGATAAGTTTCATATTATTAGTAAAAATCAATTGGTCGTAAACATAGGTTTATTTCTGGACTCTCAGTTCTTTTTTATTAACGTATATATCTGTCCTTATATCAGTGTCAAGCTGTTTTTGTTACTGTAACTTATTGGTAAGAGTTGAAATAAGGAAATATGTCTTTCAATTTTGTGATTCCTTTTCAAGATTATGTTGGTTACTCTGAATTTCTTGCATTATTATATGAATTTTACAATCACCTCATTCATTTATGCAACAAAGGCAGTTTTGTTGAAAGGATTATATTCACTCTATAAATTCATGTGGCGATTTCTATGACTTTGGCAGAATTAAGTCTTCCAAGTCATTAGTATGGGATGTCTTTCCATTTATTTAATGTAGCAACCTTGTACTACTTTTGTTATATTTGTTCTTATTTTATTCTTTCTAATGTTAATAAAAATGAAATGTTCTTAATTTCACTTTTGGATTGTTAATGACTAGATTACTCTTCTAGAGATTGCTCGCAAAACACCGTGTAGCTCAAACATTTTTTTTTTTAAGCATATGGAAGCCAGAAGTCTAAGATCAAACTGTCTAAAACTTCAATATCTTTCAAGACCTTACTTTTTAATTCATGAATGGTGACTTTCTCAGTATGATTCCTCTGTACACAGGTCTTTCTGGTATCCCTTAGTCTAAATTTCCTCTTCTTACAAGTTACCACATTGGACTAGGACCCACCATAATGCTCTGTTTTTAACTTGATCACTACGTTAGGGCCAGATGTTGTCATATTCTGAGATACCACTAGTACCTTTAGCATTTTAGAAGTTAGATATTTAACAGGTAAATTTGGGGAACTGAGAAGAGAATTCAGCCCATAAACAGCTAATATATACAAATATAATTGATTTTTCTTGATTAGTCTTATACTCTACAGGATAGTTGAACTCATTTATTAGTGTTAATGATTTTTTACATGTATTATAATTCTTTTACATTTTTTAAACATAAGGTCTTGTTATTTGAAAATAGTTTCTTGGGCCGGGGATTTAGCTCAGTGGCTTAAGCGCCTGCCTGGCAAGCGTGAGGTCGTGAGGTCGATCCCCAGTACCAAAAAAAAGAAAATAGTTTCTTATCACCACTTGTAACATGAATTGCTTTTGTGTCCTATTATTGCTTAATTACTCTGACTAAAAGCACTAAGAATGGGCATCCAGGACTTATTCTTGATCATAGGGCAAAGTTTTAACATTTTCATGATTAAACTTGATCTTGTTCATGCTCTATCCACTGTTGCATGTGAGGTACTGAAATCTCCATCTATTACCATTCGGCTACTCTTTCAGTGTTGTCAGCTTTTGCTTTTTACATTATGTTCTGTTATTGGACAAATATATAGTTATAATTATTGTGACCAGGGACTCAGCTCAGTGGCACAAGCACCTGCCTGGCAAGCACGAGGTTGTAAGGTCACTCCTGAATATCAAAAAAAAAAAAAAAGAAACATAACTTTGTATTACCTTTCTCATTACAATATGTCCTTTTATCTCTGGTAACAATTTTTGTTTTAAAATCATCTTGATTAGATATCAATATTACCTCAGCCATTCTCCTGGTTGCTGTTCAGAGGCTATATTTTATCCATCTTTAGCTTTCAATTTACTTGTGCTGATTCATCAAATGTCATCTTTTATCAGTCTACAGAAAAGCCCTTTAAAAAAACTATTCTGATTTCTGCCTCTTAATCCATTTATATTTAATATAATTAGTGATAAAGTAGGATTTAAATCTGCAGTTGTGCTACCATATTCTACAAGTCTTTTGGTTTCTGTATTGGTGAGTTATATTGTTTTTAATATGTATATATTAGATAATATATATATATTAGAGAGAAATGGAGACTGACCACATATATATATATATATACATGTTCTACAGTATCATTTTAATAGTTACTTATTTCACATTATACTTAAAATTTTCATTGTGGCTGCCCTAGGAATGCTAATTCATGTTAGTTTGCAATGATATAATTTGAATTAGCACCAAATCAATTTCAATGCTGTACAAAAAATTTCCTTCTATGTAGTTGTATCATTCCTCTAATATCATTGTTACAAAGTATATGTTTGTACATTACGTACCTATCAACAACGATTTATAATTATTGAATTATGCCCTCATACTTAAAATGAGATGAGAGACAAATATACAAATGAAAATATATATACTGTCATTTATATATGTCGTTGCCTTTGCTCATATTCTTTTTTAATTCATGTAGAAGACGATTGTTACCTAGTTCTCTTGATTCCAGTCTGAAGAACTGCCTTGGTTTCTGTTTTTATAGTACAGGCATTCTCATGATAAACTCTGTCAGTTTGCTGGGCTGGGACTGTCTCACTTTTCTCTTCCTTCAGAATTGTAGTTTTGTGCATGTGAAATTCGTGGCTGACAGGATGTCTGTTCTTTCTCTTCCCTGAACGTTGAGTGCACCATTCTCCGGCCTTCGCTCCTTCACAGTGTCTGATAAGAAACCTGTCGCTAATGTTACTAATGATCCTTTGTACTTGACGAGTCACTTCTCTCTTGTTTTCAAGATTCTCTTTTTACTTCTAAATAGTTTGATTTTGATATGTCATGGTGGATTTCTTTTTTTACTTTATCTTGCTGAGATACTGTTGAGTTTTTTAGATGTTTATTTTCTATCCAATTTGGAGATTTTTTCAAGCCCTACTTCTTCATATTTTTTTCTTCCTATGATGTGATCACACAGTTCTTTAAAATCTGTTCATTTTTCTTCAATCTTTTATCTTTTTATCACACAAAGGTCACCTTTTTTATATGTTCACAGGAGGCTTATTTATAATAATACAAATCCATCAACTAATGAATGGGTAAATTAAATGTGGCATATTATTATTCTGCAATAAAAAGAAATGAAGTACTAGTAGATGCTAAAGCATGGATTGACTTTGAAAATTTTATCATACATGAAGGAACATAGACACACCCGCACCCACGCATTTTTATGCTTCTGTTTATAAGAAAGATCCAGAGAAGACTGGTCTACCAATACAGAAAGGTGATGAGCTGTTGCCTGTATTTGGGAGGAATGTTAGAGAGAAATGGAGAGTGACCGCTTATTGAGTAGGGTGTTTCTTTTGGAAATGACAAACATACTCTAAAATTGATTGTGGTTATATTTACATAATTCTGTGAATATCCTATAAACCATTTGACTGTACATTTAAATGTGTGAGTTTTCATCAACTTTTTAAAAATGTATTTTTATTTCTACCTGTCTGCAGTACATGAATCCATTCCTTGTATGAAGTTGTACCTGACACACCTCAATTAGTTTTCATCTTCTTTCTCTCCCTCCCCATCCTTCCATCTTTGTCCCCTTCCTGTTTTCCAAAGATCTATCTCCCTTTTTCCAATTAGGAGGAAAAAAACCCCTATATTTTGTGTTTCTCACATAAGAGAAACCATATGACATTTAAGCTTGTGTATCTGATTTGTTTTACCTAATATTATGGTCTCATGGTGCATCCATTTTTCTACAAATGCTCAAATTATCTTTCTTTCTGACAGAGTAGTACTCCATTGTGTATAAATACCACATTTTCTTTATTCCTTTACCCCCCTGATGGACACATAGGCCACTTACAAGATTTAGCCATTTTGAATGATGCTACTATCCACATGTGTGTGCATGCATCACTATGGCTATAACTCTTATGAAAAGATACCTAGCAGGAGAATAGTTAAGTCAAATGGAATTTCCAGTTTCAGTTTTTTCAGAAATTTCAGTACTGGTTTCCAGAGTGGCTGTACTAGTTTACACTCCCACCAACAATGTAAGAGGGTTCTTTTTTCTCCTGTCATCTCACCAGCATTTGTTGCTATTTTATTTCTTGATGATAGCGACTCTTTCTGGAGTAAGATGGAATCTCAATATTGTTTTAGTTTTCATTTCTCTAATTGCTAACAATGTTGAATAATTTTTCATATATTTGTTGGGCATTTGTACTTCTTCCTCTGAAAAGTGTTTATCTCAGTTGCCCAACTTTTGACTGGATCTTTTATTTCAAGTGCTTTATAATTTTAATTTCTTTGTATATTCTAAGTTTTAGTTCTATGTCCAAGGAATAGCTGGAGAAAAAAACTTCCCCTCAAATTGCAGGTTGTCTCTTTGCTCTGATAATTGTTTCCTTTGCTGTGTAGAGATTTTTAATTTGATATGATCACATTTGTTGATTCTCAGTGTTCTTTCTTGTGCAATTGTGGTACTTTACAGCAAATCCTTGCCTGTACCTATGTCTTCATGAATTTTACCTACTTTATCTTCCAGCAGATTGTTTCTATTTCAGTATTTAGATCTTTGATCTATTTTGATTTTAGTTTAGTGCCCTGTGAGATGCATGGACCCAGACTCAATCTTCTGCATGTAGGTAGTCAGCTTCCTCAGCACCATTTATTGAAGAGGATTTCCTTCCTCTGTTGTATGCTTTTAGTCCTTTTTTTTTCAAAGGTCAGATAGCTGAATGTGCACAAGTTTCTATCTTTTTCCCTGATTTATTTTCTTTTCCTTTCTCATAGATACCCTTTAGTTAATTTTTCATTTCAATTACTACAATTCTCAACTCTAGAATTCCTTTATCCTTCTTTTTAATAATTCTATTAGGGAGAGAAAATTCTCACACACTTTAAAATTAGAATATATATATTATATATATATATATATATATATATATATATTTTAATTTTAAATTTGAGACAGGATCTCACCATGTAGTTCAAGTTGGCCTTCAACTTTTGGTGATCTTTCTGCCTCAGATTCATGAGTGCTGGGATTATAGGTATGAGCCACCATGCTTGGCTTTTCTCATCTATTTTAAAATAGTATATTAAGGCATCATTTTCCTTAAGGTATTGAAGAAACATAAAAGAAGATTTAAATTTTTCTCTGATAAAACCTGCATCCATATTTCCTTGAAAATTTTTTCTATTGACTACTTTTTAAAGCATGGGTAAAGTTCCCTTCTTCTTTGCATGTCTTATAATATTTGGTTGAAAACTAGGTATTTTAAGTGATATTGTATGACCACTCTATAAATCAGGCCATCTTCCTTTTCCTAAAATTTGGTATTCTAACATTTGTTATACATGAGGGCTGGGGATTTAGCTTGGTGGCATAAGCACCTGCCTGGCAAGCACAAGGTCATGAGTTCGATCCCCAGTACCAAAAACAAACAAACAAACAAACAAACAAACAATTTGTTATAGCTGTTGTTGTTTGTGTAGTGACTTTTCTGGACTAAATCCAAATGATCTGTGTGCTTTGTCATACGTGACCTCTCAAGTCTGTATTTGTTTGGCTAAACAGTTAACTAATGCAGGATCCCTAATTCCCACAAATGAGTGGATCAAAAACTTCTCCGAAACTTTACTAAGGGGTTTTTGTGCATGGTAGCACATTCCTTTCTTGCCTGGCCTAGAAGTCCACAACTCTTTCCTAATCCTTCACTTCCTGCTTATGCATGGTGTTACATGTAATTAACCTACATGAACACTTATGACCTTATAAGATGATCTATATTCCCAGTATGTGGTCATCTATATTCCCAATGTTATGTTGAAGGCTTTCTTAAAACCTCCGAAGACATCTCACTTTCCACTTTTCCCTTTTAAGCTTTCATTTTGGCTAATCTATTATTTGTCCCAATAGTTACCAATTTCCGCAGGAAGCTGCAAAGATAAAACATTTGACTATAACTGTTTCTGACAAAAGAACTCATAACTATCCACTTCTAACCCACCCCCTATTAGGGAAAAGGATTTTAGCACTGGTAATACTAGAAGTCACACATGAAAACTGGTCTTTCAGGCATCCTTCAAACAAATCAGATAAGAACAATCTTTGGAGCTGTCTTCCAATGAGGTCTAGCTCTGTGTGTTAACTACAGTGGTTGTCAAGCTGCACCAGGAATGCAGACTACTATTTTCCAAGGTGACCACTGAGTCGGAGACTAGGGAACAGGACTATGATAAAACGGCACAAAACTCATTGTTCTCACTGAGCTTCAACCATTTTGTTTAATTGAAGAAATACTCCCTAGGTTGCTTCAAGTCTTTTAGCTCCCACAATTCTGCAGAAGACGCTTCTAATAACATTTACTAGTTGTTTTCCTCGAGGAGCAAATTTTAGAAGTCATTGCAACTATTTTTGCTGACACCTTTTTAACCCTTGTCTCTTTTTAACGTACAGAAACTTTTGGGATTAAGGAGATTGATAAACACACTTGCAAGAATTAAAGTATCATAGGGCAGAAGATACAGAACCTCAATTTCTAAAAATCTGGTTTAACATTAAATTATGAGGAAGAAGTTACTATTATATCAGTACATTCTTTTCATTTAAGGAAGTTTGCTAAAAGATTTAAAATGTCCTCTCCTGCTTTTCATATACCTTGGCTTTAAAATTTTAATTCATGTCAGTGCAAACTATAGTCACACGCTTAAGCTCATCACCCTCAGGTTGCCTCCTCTTAGACAATGTAGCGCTGCCAGCTATTTCTCAGCACCTTTTGCATAATTTTAATTAAGTAATTATTACCTTTAGTCCGTAAGGCAAAAATAAGTTATGTGCATGAAAGTTGACTTCTGAGTTATTAGAAATCTTAGCAAATAATTCAACCTAAATATGTCTACTTTATTTTCACACTTGACTTCTTATCAAAGTGTACTTATAAGAAATAAAAATATATTATTAGCCCAGTTTCAACATGTAAACAAAGAGCACATAATATTCTGAACATTTCTGAAAGGAAAATTATCTTAAAGAATTTTTATATGTAGATATTTTTAAAATGGCTCACTAAGATGATTAATTTTATTAGATAACAGTTATTTTAGTGGTAATTGATGTTGATCTTAGCCTGTTCTTTTTTTGCTTTTTCTGACTCTGGTTTTATGTCATCATGTTTCTGAGTGACCCAAAGATCTCAAATAGATTAAAAGTATTTTATGTTTTGTTATCACTTTTTTTATTACTGTGGCAAAATATACATTACATAACATTTACTGTCTTAACCATTTTAAGTGTATAGTTTAATGAGATTTAAATTGTTAGCTTTATTATTCACCAGTCTTCCATATCAGATGTTTTCTATCACCTCAAAGTGAGAGTACCAGTAGCAAAATTATTCCTAGTCCTCATTTTACCCAGGCTCTTTTATTGTATTTTTTTTTTTTTAGTTTTTTATGTAGGTGTATGCAGTTGTCTATTCTAAGTGCCTCAAGTAAGTAGAAACATACAATATTTGTTATTCAGGGTCTGGGTTATTTTGCTTAATGTAATGTTTTCAGTATTCATTCATGTAGCAGCATGTGTCAAAACTTCATCCATCTTTAAAGCTAAATAATACTGCTTACTGTGTGTGTGTGTGTGTGTGTGTGTGTGTGTGTGTGTGTGTGTGGATTGTACACCACATTGGTTTTCCCCTTCATTCATTGACAGATATTTGTCTAAACTCCTTTTCTGAGACTGTTTCAACAAAGACATTGACATATAATTAATCCATATGTTCAAGAATGAGATGGAAAAGTAGAAAACTATGTCAGTAAAAGGGGAAAAAAAACCCACCAAATATTCACTTCATTGGGATACAAATGTGTTGTAATATCACATTTGCATGGCTAGTACACAGTTATAATTGAGTTTATCTTTTTCTCTGAATATTCGGTTGTTGCTGATTGTTGGCTAAAAAGGGACATTTACCTGATCTTTTGTTTCAGGTTAATATAAAGTACTTAATCTTCTATTGTCACTTTTTTTTAGAATTTTACTGTAGATCTAGTTTAATCTAGAGCTTTCTTTTTGTTTCTTCAATATTGCTACTGCTTTTGTTCTTACTGGAGATTGCATTTCCAGTTTCTTACTGGAGATGGCATTTTGCTTAACCATCTAATGAGAAAACAGTGAAATTGTTTTACTATAATCATTCTATTATTGGTAGAAAAGAAATTTAATATCAACACAGTTACAAATATGCACCATTTAGATGTAAAATATGTTATTGAATCACTACAACTACAGCAACCTTTAGAAAGGAATGCAGGCCAAACTTATGTAGGATAAGAATGATTACAACAAACACATAGAAGAGGCAGGATTGCTCATACATCATGACACAAAAACTCCAGAAGGCAAGAGGTGGGTGTGGTGAAAACTGCCCAGTTGAAACTTGATGACTGCAGCAAGTTTCTATACACATGCAGAAACAGGCTGGTAACAACCACCTTCGTGTCGGGGATCCTTCACTCTGGCTTTTTTTTGTTCAGTGTGCAAACATAAACTAAATATTTTGTATGAAGAGGTATTCACTTCATACTTATCTGAATTAATATTTCTAAACTTAAAAAACAAGTTTTGTTCTCCCTTACTTTGTTAAATAAGTATTAGATAAATTCTGCTATAGTAGACAAATATACAAGCAGTCTCCAGTAATCTACTGAACCACTTCAAGAGAAAGTTGAAAATAACACTTGAGTACGGTTGATGCAGATGATCAGGCAAATTTAGTGTAAGACTCCCTGTCATACATTAAAATCAGGCAGAACTAACTGACATTGTTCAAGAGAGGAAAATTCAGCATTTTGACTCAGATGGTGTTGCGTTCCACACATTCAAATCTCTTTAATTTGTAACCTGAAACAAATATTCCCATAGCAAATATATTGTGATGCATGTTATGAGATGTGTTGACATCATAGTAAGTTTCTGACCCTATCTATCTTTCATAGTAATATTGAAATTGTACTTATTTCAGAAAAAGTGGCAAAAGAAAATCATACAACCTTAGTATTATATATTGAATACACATTTAATAATATTCTACTGCTTAGCTAGAAACAAAGGATGCAAGCTATTTCAAAGAAATGCATGAAATGATAGTATCTTAATCAAATCATGTTGCTTCAAAACACCATGAAAGCAGCAAAAGTACATTGCCTTTAAGAAATAGTGTCTCCTTTAACCTTTCTCACAGGTCTGTACTGAGTTTGTTGGGGTCAGGTACTTCTAAATTTGTAGAATTTTGTTACCATTGTGCTTTTGTGGTAGAATATAATGATGTTTGGGTCATTGAAATATGCAGTATTTATTGAAATTCTGCAAAAGATGTAGAATATTCAAACTTTAGTACCCTATAATGTACTTAAAGTGTGATAAGTAAATTGCAGTTTAATTTGGCTATTAAAAAACATATAGGAACTTTTGAATCTCTTAAGGGAACCAAAAAAAAATTTAATAAATGCCTATTTGCCATTGTTAATTAACCCCTTTTCGCATAATTGAAAAAAACCTTTTATTTTCTTTTAATACTTAGAGAATTCAAATTATTATTAAAGAATCTAATACTTTTTTCTAGCTCTGAAGAATTTGATCTGATATAATTTATTAACTGTAACTGTATGCATTCTTTCTTTTTGATTTAATTTTCATTCTGATGAAATCATCTATCATTTTTAGGGAAATTTTTCTCCTTTTTGGTTTTAGGACTATCCCACTAACTAGAGCTATTTGCTACTTTCTCTTGTCAATATGTAACTTTGAAAATATTTCAATAACTTTCTAAATTTAAGTTTCTATTAGCGTTTTAGCTTTCATTTTATCTTCAACTAATTTTTCAATTTCTTATCCTTTATCCCTTCTTCATCTTTTCATCAGTAAAATATGCTAAGTAAAATAACCTAAGTTATGAAAATCTGGTTTTAAATCAGTTGGGACCTTCAGCAAAAGAAGCAGCTCCCCCATATAAGAAATGTTATCCTCATACTGTTATTACATCATATGCGAATGTTCCATGACCTCTAAATCTTGTGACAACTAGGGGTAAATGAGCTAGTGTTAGATGATCATATTAGCTTCTTTCCATGTTTTCAGAACTAAGAAATATTTTGCTGAAACCAAATGGTCAAAAAACCATTTACCTCTTTTGTGTAACATGAAAAGTCAAAAATATATTTTAAAGAGATGTGAATATTAACTTTTGAACTTACTTAATGAAACCTAACAGATACCGAAGAACGGACAAGAGGACAATCACTGTAGTTACTTTCACATCTGTCTATGGACATAGAGCACTCATATAAAAGGAGTTAAGGAACTCCATGCTTGAGTGGAACATAGAAATCAAGAAGTTGTATTTTAAAGACTCAGAAGATCCCAGAGAAGCTATAGAAATGAAGCATGCTCTGGGTAGAAATGTATTTATTTGGTCCTTTGTAGTTTTAACCAACCAAGAATAAAAAGTATTATCACCTCCAAATGGTACATGTGGCATTTTTCTTGTCACTGTGCTATAAAGAATGAAGTATCACAAGTACATAGCATTTCACTGTATTAGATATTGTAAATAATCTAGAGATGATTTGGAGAATACAGGAGGATGTATATGGGTTATATGCAAAAATACACCATTTTGAATGAGGGACTTGAGCATTCATGGATTTTGGTATCTGGACAGTGTGAGTCCTAGACCAATCTTCTGAGGGTACCAGGAAATTTATGGAAGACTGTGTTAGCAAATGATGATCATGGATAACTGACACGTGAAATGTATATAAAGTGTCTAAGGACAGTCCCACAGAATGATTCCAGATCCATAGGAGAGAAATGTACAGAGGAAAAACATGATAAAAAACACAGCCACAGTTTCACAACCACTGAATGATGTCTATTTTATTTTAAGTGGTGCCCCAGAATCCTTGTGCTATTAACTACCTTCAAACCTTATTAATTCACCCTTATAAATTCTAACATTGGGTCAAAGATCAACAATGCCAACTTGAATAAGTATCTGAATTTTTATTCTAAGTATGATATTATTTTACATAAATATAATTCTCAGGAGGATGAACACACTTTTATATCTTATAGGGTTGGAGCTATCTGAGTAGAGTAATTTATAGATACAAAAGATGATGCTATAATTTTGTATTTGGGGAAGAAAAATATTTTAAAAGTCAAACTACAAAAAATAACTCTCAACTAAAGGAAATGCCAGAAACAGAGTAAATATTAACTGAGGCTGGAGTGTAGCTTGCATGCTAGGTAGGATGGCAAATGAAAATCTTCAAGAAAAAGGAACAAGATGTTTATGTTTATGAAAGGAGAATCTGAAGTAACACAGCAAATAGTACCAGTACGATTATATTGACTAATCAGGAGTGGTCACTGACCAGTGTGCAGGTATCAGCAGTTAAGTAGCTTTAAGTGACCTAGCATCAAACTAAGAATTGGGCTGATTTGGGGATATCTAAAAGTCTATGCTATTGTTTGTGGCAGTTGCAAATTATGAATCATATAAGGAAAACCCTCACAATGTATGCAGTAAATATACATTGGTTTGATACTGATGTGTAGTATGTGATAAAGAATGTCAGCAGGACTACATTCAGAGAACTGCAACACTGCGCCCTTAGAGAGAACCCTGGCATGGCCCCTCCGTGGCCTCCTCAATCTGCTTGCCTGGGAGGGTTGTTTTCCATGCAAATTCCTGAACCTCACCCTGCCCAGTGACTGTGACTCAGTGAATCTGAGTAGGGGTGGAACGTGGGAAACTAATTAGTTAATAATCTCTTTGGGTGATTACATAATGCACACTATCCACACATCGTACTTGGAGAACAGTCATGGATGAAAGGCATGACAATAAAAATCCTGTTCCCACACGTGTGTCTCAGTGCCACTCTACTGTCTTGCCGATATTCCTCAAATATCAGTAATGAGTGACAACAGGTTCCAAGAAAACCTACCCTATAAAACATGGGAATAATGTGGGATATTTTAAAAATCTTCTCTGGCATCTAAACTTCAGAGGTTGGTCTTATTTGGCTTAGACAAAAGCGTAAGTTTAAAATTAAATACGGAGGACGTTCCTCCAAGGTTAAACCCCTCTGTGGAGTAAGGTGTTTTATTCAGGATTTAGAAAGCAATAACTAAGTTGAAAACCAGCCCATCCCATTAAGTAGCTCCTCCTTAGTTAGGAGTTCGTGCATTGCAAGTCAGATCTTTAATTCTTTTGATTCTTAAAAAAAAAAAAAAAAAAGCTTCACTTTCAGAACATTTGAGGAGCATTTGTGGAACAATTTTTTTCCCTTGCTTCATGTATCAAAATAAGTAAGAAATAACTCTTTGGAGCAACACATTACTCACACGTTCTAATTATTTTAAAGAGGGATATGATTTCTGTCTTGGAAAAAGATTAATTCTTCCTTTACAGATACAATCTCACACCATATCACACATGTTTGTATACTATTTATAAAAATATAAAGTACATTCAAAATATATAATATACACACACAGATATCTGTAATGCATTTATTTCAGTTCAAAAATTGTAATTTTTGAAATAAACCTTATTGATAAGGGTTTATCTAAAAAGTAATGCACATTATTTTGAAAAATGTAAAAAACAAAATAAAGACCTTGTGCTTCCAGTATTGAACAGATGTTAATTTTTAACCTTGCTATAGACTTGTTTGTTTCAAATATCGGTTTAATTCAAAACATGCATTATTTGAGAGTGACTTATGTTACATTATCACCATTCTTATATGATCCGGCCCGCGGATCAGTCCGTGGGTCTCACCTGGAGAGGGAACGGGGATGGGGGGCAGGGCAAGAGGAAAGAGAGATGGAGACAAGTTGAGCAGTTCCAATCAAGTCTCCTTTATTGAGGAAGTGAACATGGTTTATATAGGGTGAGGGCAGGAAATTGTCGTCATCAGGCAGAGATATGGTGGAGAGACCGGATAGGTCGCAGTCATGTCCGGCCAGGCAGAGAGGATCATGGGTAATGTAGGCAGACGCACCAAATGCCCACAGGAGGGAGGGATGGGGTGGCAGCAGTGAGGCTATCACACCGCTCCCTACACTTATAGATTATCTATCTTTTTTTTTTTTTGGTACTGGGGATCGAACTCACAACTGTGCACTTGCAAGGCAGGCACATATGGTGCTGAGCTAAATCCCCAGCCCAGATTATCTATCATTCTTATAGATATTGTATCAGATATTTTAAACTTTAAATGTTAGAATAGTTAATTCTTAGTTAATAAATTAAATAAGAATTCAATATCTAATGAATTAAAAATAAGAATTATTCTTATTCAAACAATTAAATATATAATTATTTAATTAAATAAAATAAATGTTATTTATTAAATTAATAATTATTGCCATTGAAGATAATGGTATCTTGTCTTGAGATGAAATATCATTTTCAAAAGTTGCTCTTCTAAATGGATAAAAATAATCGTTTCAATTAAAACTGGTAATGTCATATATGTTTGGCAACACAGAAACTATGAGTAACAGACCTTGAGAAATTTTGTTGGAGACTTTTTTATTTGTGGATTACTTTAAGTCAAATCCTTAGTTTTTCAAACTTTCCAACAGGAAGGAATCCACATCCTCAACATCAAGTTGTATGCTACTTCTGTAGGTTTGCCCACATTATGACCAAACTTGACAAAGGGACCCGTTCTCAAATTAGATTGTGAAGCCACCAAAGCACTCTACTGAAACAGAAGTTACAGTAAAGGAAACAACACCCTTTTTAGTAGCCTTCACCTCACAGTTCAAAGCACAGACCAATCTGATAACTTGGGGGTTCCAACAAAATTAGTAATGGCTTGTAATTGTAAATGTGTAATTAAAGATTTTATACTTTTAGGTTATATTTTAACACTGTGGTTGTGAAGCAAAATCTGATGTCATCTAGAAAAGCAGCTGTTTTCCTATGTAGTTCTGCTTTTCTCTTTGTTCTTTCTCTTAATGCTCATATTTTTTTTATTTTCCACGAAGATTCATATTTTTAGTATAAAAGGATTGTTAGTATAAAGGAGACATAACTTATAACCTTGGCTATATTTCTTCATTTAAAAAAAATAATACAACCCGGATGCCTGCTTTGTTGCTATGAACATTAACATTCAAATAGGCCAAAGAAGATTCATAGTTCCTAGTCCAGGATGTGAATTATTCCTTTTATTCTCATCTTTGTCTTTGAAGATAAGAGTACTGAAATACTTAGAAGATAGGATCAAAATTTCCTACCCTCTATCCCCAATAGTTCCCTTTTTATATAAAATACAAATATTAATAAAATTAAGTCTTTATGTAAGAACAAGTGTGGGAGGCTTTCATCTGCTTCATTTGTGTTTTAAAATATAAAAATATCATTACAGCAGTATTTTTTCTAGGTGTTTAGCCTAAGATTTGATCAGAAGGGTATACTAAGATTAATGCAGAGATGTACATTTTAGCTTGAAAAGTTTAGAAACAACCTAGAAGTTGAAGCATATGGAAATAGGTAAATTAACCATAGCTATAAACATTTGGAGTCATATGATTATTGTGTAGTTATTTGAGTATCTTACTTTCTGTATTAATTTCCTATTGCTACTACAATAAATTACTGCAAACTTTGTGCCTTAAAATAGCACACATTTATTGCCTATATAGTTCTAGAATCAAAAGTCAAAATGGGTCTCACTGGGAAAAACCCAGTATTTAGCAGAATTGTACTCCTTTGGGGAGAGTCCGTGTCCTTAGGAAGCTACATGTGTTCCTCCATTGTGGCCCTTTCTACACACCACCCCAATTTTGGTCTTTCTTCATCATGCTGTCTGCTACTGCCTCTCACCTCCCTCCTCCCTCTTCTAAAGATCCTCCCACTTAATACAGATATTTTCTGTCTCAAGAAGCTTAAATGAATAACACCTGTAGAGTTCTGGGGGATTCATCATTTATCTTACCAAATAAAAACGTATGGAAGTAAATCAGAACGCATGGAAGCAAACATTCACCAAACAGGCACTCACTCATGACGTGCGGTATGAACACATGGGGGAGTGAAACTGTCTTTGCCTTTGCAAGCTGATCAAAGCCACTCTCAGCTCTCACTATTGGACTATTCTGAACGTGTGCTCATGTCCTTGCTCTAGTCTGCCCCATCTATCCTCAGCAGCGTGGCCAGGGAGTCTGTTTAGTATGTACGACAGATCCTGTTTCTCTCCTGCTCCAAACCCCACACCATCACCCCCCTATTTCATTCAGACCAAAGCTCAAACTCATCGCGTGGCCCTCAAGCCCTGTTTCCCCTCATGGTTACCGATTTAGGCAGGTATCTGCTCTATTCCACACTTCTGCTCTGCCCCAGTTACGCAGACCCCCTTGCTGCTCCTGCAAAGCACTAGTCTTGTCACCTCCAGACCTTTGTATTTACAGTTCCTGCTGCCCAGAGCGCTTCTCAGGTTTACATGTGCCTCAGGCCCTGCTTCCTCAAGTGTTTGTTGGTATAGCAATTCATGGAGGCCTACTCTTGCCACTTTATTTAAAATCTCAGCTGTTCTCACATTTCTTTGAACCCAATCCTTCTGACAATGCTTTGTTATTTTCCATGCACATCACCTGTTTGTTTTCTAAACATTTTATTCATAATGTTTGTATTCTTCTTCTCTAAAATACAAATTCCCAGAGTAAAACATAAATCCATTTGATTCAATGATATATTTTCATTACCTTAATAGTACCTGGGATGCAATAGGCACTGGATAAATATAGCTATTGAAAGAATGAATATAGAGGTCCTGGTCTGGGCTAAGTTCTGTGACTAGAGCTCAATCAGGAAATGTGACAAGGAGTCCCTCCTTTATGGTAGCTTTCTTCTAGTTTCCCACAACTTGCCAAAACCCACTCTACCCAAGTACTTAGGCTGTCTGAAAAGAAAACACTAGATGAGAAGGAGTGAAAATTGGAACTAGTTATCGATGTTTGCTCCTTACACATTACCCCATACTTGCCACTGTCTGTGCTTTGGTTCCAGTTACTGGGTATAGTTGCATGAGTGTCAGATATTAATTCAAATAGATATACTTGTTAACTGAAGGTGCCATGAAAAACAAAAAAGCATCATAGCAGCCTGCCTAAAGGTCATGTAATAAACCAATGGGAAGTTAAGATAGATCTTCAAACTTTAATATATATATATATATATATATATATATATATATATATTTCACATAAAGTTGTTACAAACCAAAAAAGCAAAAAAACTCTTCCCAAAGGCTATTTTTCTTGGTGATTATCGTTTTTAAACTGTGTAAATACAAACTTCTGCTTACGCCGCATCCTTCTGCACTGCATTCTGTGGAATGCAAATGCCTAGCACAGTTATCAAGCGACTTGCAATCCAGGTGTCCACAGCAGCCAGGCTGGGGTTTTTGTTTTCTTGAGCATTTTGCTGTATGACACCCAAATGGTCTGTTTTTAGAAATATGTAAGTAGAGGAATCAATCATTTGTCAGTAAAGGTCACCGTTATTACTATTATTGGAAATGAAAAGTGAATTTATTAAGGGTAAGAGGATGGGAGAAGTGGGAAAAAAAACCCCAAAGCTTATCTGGCATTTAATTAACTTCTCTCTGTCTGCTTATCATCTGGGAGTTGGGCTATAGGTGTAGTGTTTCTGAGGCTCCTTATCTGTGAAATCTGTGGGGGAAGCTGTGAGGCAGGCTGAGAGGACGATCTCCTGGGCAGGCCTGACTGCTTCATTCTGTATAGGCTTCCTCCCCCCTTCTGCCTCATGCTTTCTCATTATTTGGCGACCTTTTAAAAGAATAAGATGTGGAAAGCATCTAAATTTTTGGAATGTTGTTAAAGTCTGGCTCATTCTATTCAGATGTAGGTAATTTCTGATTATACCACTAAGCCAATAACATGACAGTTTGTAAGGCACAATTAACTAACCATCAGGCGAGTTAATCTTTTCCTAGGCATGATTTTATAATTTGTAGAGAAACTGTATCTTGCTTGAAGCCAGAAATATATCCCGTATCCCTGATATTTCATGGTAGTTTATAAACTCCAGTGATTTTTGTTGTTGCTTCTTCTGTTTCTCGTTTCAGTTCAAAGGCCTGTGATCCAGGTTACGTGTTTGCTGTGTGGCCTGAACATGACGTCCACACCCTCTGAATGTCACATTTTTCATCTGTACAGTGCAGACAATAATTGCTGCCCCGCTTCAGGATGGTTAAAGAAAGGAAATAAGATGGAAACACGTTGTAAATAACGTGGAGCATATTATACTCTAAGCAATTAGAGTGAGTATTGTTTTCTATTTGAAATATTAATTGCTGGCAAAAGAGTCCTGAATTTATTATTTCAGATGTTCGAAACCTCGAGAATGGACTGCTACAGTTGTTAGTAAATTCCCTTTTGTCCCATGACGGTTCTTGGCTCTGAGCCAGTACAACTTTCTTACGGATATTATGCTACTTTCCCATTGCTAAATCTCTAGTTTTCTCCTTGCATGGTTATTCAAAGCTATCCTCAGCAGTGTCCACTTCCCAGGCCTCTTACTGCAGTAGTCATGAAAATTGACAATATGCTTTTTAGTCTAAAACCTGCATTTTTTGGTGTCTGTTAATTTGCTCATGTTGTTCACTTCACTTTACTGGGAATACATAGTAACCCTTACAACATCTTCTTTTCCTAAACATTACTGAAGACCTGATCTGTAGCCTTTATGAGAAAAGCCACAGTAAAGACTGGGACTTTTCCTCTGTATAGGCATTGTTTTTAAACACTCCTGCCATCTTCATGCCCGTACGACAGTTCTGTATCATATGAGTTTCTGTGGTTTCAGTCATTTGCAGTCAACTGTAGTCTTGGAAATACAGCAATGTGCAACCAAATAGTGTGTGTGTGTGTGTGTGTGTGTGAGAGAGAGAGAGAGAGAGAGAGAGAGAGAGAGATGGAAGAAACATTGCATAACATTTACTCAGTATATTGTTATTGTTGTTGTTTTATTATTGGATATTGTTATATAAGCTTCTACTGTACCTGATTTATAAATTAAACTCTATCATAGTTAGGTGTGTATAGGAAAAACTTGGTACACATAAGGTTTGGTATGATTTTGGTTTCAGGCAACATGGGGTCCTTGGAAACCTTAACCCCATGGATAAAGGGAATTCCTATAATTTGCTTTTATCTCTTTAATGTTGAAACCAAGCACAAGACACTTAACTTGTCCTTGTATCATACCTAGTGTAGAATCAACAAACTCACTACAATAGAAGGCATCATGAAAGAGAATGACACAAAAAAGAATGAGACGAAAGAGAAAGACACAGAAGAGTCTGGAGAGGGATTTTGAGATGTTAGGGGGATAGAAATCACTATACAAGAGAAAGGGGAACAATGTGGGAAGAATAAAAGGAAACCAATTTTAAGAAACCAATAAAAGTAATATAATAATATATATGGGGTGATTCGCACTTTTCCTGGGTGGGTGGGTCTTGACTTTGTTTCAGTGGCTACCCTTTGTTTCAGTGTGCCCCTGAGTATGTAAATGTCTTTCCATTGCTGGATAAATAGAGAAAAGCGGATTCCCCACACTTCTTGTCACTTGGTTTTCAGTTATCACTTCTGAAAACTCCATTCTCTCTGGAGCATTACCTGCTCTCATGAAGTAAGGAAAATAAGACTAATCAGAGTGTCCACAATTTGGTACCATGTTGGTGTTGTGGATTAACTAACAGTCAACCTGTAACACCCAGCTGAACAGTATTTGCATGGTCGGGTTGTGGAAGGCCCACCTGAAGATTGTTGCCAACAGCCTACATGGAGAACTGGAGGGAGAGATGATGTGCTGTTGATTCTCCTGGAGAAGCTCGTCACTCTGACTTTTCTGATATGAACTCAGCTGTTCTCATCATCAAAGGAGCTTCGGTCCTCGCTGTCACTGAGGATGTCTACAGTTCTCTTTAGGGGCACTCTGATCCTTACCCTGGGAGTCACTTCCTGGATCCAGTGCAGATCTCTCAGCCTGCTGGCACAGATCCTCCATCCCACTGGTGCAGAATTTCTAGATTCTACCACTGGCCTCTGGACCTTTCTAGTGCAGATCCTTGATACAGATTTGCATGAGACATTGTCATGGACTCTAGACCTCCAGCTGGACTCATGGAGGACACTGGCATGGGATCCAGGCCCTTAGCTGGATTCTTTGGTCTCTAGTGTATGGGTGGATGTTTTTACTCTTCTGTATTTGAATTTTTGGGTGAATATTATAAAGTAATCCTATAAATTATGTGTCCTGTGTTAAATATATTCTCCTGAAACTCTGACTATAACAATCTCTCTTTTTAAAGAAAATCTACCAACCTCTCATTGATCTCAAAAAAAGATGTCTGCTTTCACGAATAGCTGCTTCATTGTGTTACTTATTTGAGCTTTTATCACTGAATGCTTCCTGATGGTCTTCTGTTAAGCATTTAGGGTTGATGAATATTTTCTTAAAGATCAGTAGAAAATAGGGAAAAATGACCACTTTTTAAAAAAATCTCTGTTGGAGATTAACCTCAGGGACACTTTATCACTGAACTACATTCCTAGCTTATTTTATTTTGATTTTTTTAACACTTTGAGACAGGTCTCCCTAAGTTGTCCTGGCTGGCTTTGAACTTGCTATCCTCCTGCTTCAGCCTTCTGAGTAGCTGGGATTACAGGTATATCTTATTGTGCCAAACTCCTGTTTTTTTTAAATTTATGGTCTCTGAAATCATGATATTAACTTCCATTTAGATTTTTCATGCTTTATACATGGTGATTTAGTTCCACACAGTAGATATTGTAAATTAGTATAATTAGCATCATAAAAATTATAGTAAAAATCATTCAATGAGTATATACTATAGACCAACTAAATGCTTTATATACATAGATAAGTAACCCTCACAATACTCTTGAGTGATAAGCACTTTAATACACATTTTATAAATTAGGAATCTGACTTGCTAGGTAGCTAAGCAATGTTTTCAAGGTTACATAGCCAGTCAATGACAGAGGTAATTTTTAATCTAGAGCCAACACACATGCGCATTTTCACTAGGTTATTCTGTGATAGTCGAGAATTTCTAAAGGAATTTCATCAAACTCTCTTCAGCCTTTTTCTAAAACTCAGGCAAAAGTAAATAGGTTGCAAAATCTCCAAATGCTTCAAATTCATAGTCACGGTCAATCAACTGTAACTTCTCTAGCTCCATCTTGTGGTGTGCAATGCCTGAAGATACCTGTAGGTGTCACTAGCAAGCTTAATGCATAAACACATGAAGAAATGCACAGAGCAGTAATAGGGATAGGAGTAGAGAAAAGACAGATAGTTTAAAGGGCTGGAATAACTACACCACAGGCTACCAAAGACTCTATTCTGGGGAATCTTCTTTCATGCTTAAAATAGTTCTGAAAATGAGTGTAAAAGCCTCATGCACAGTGGTCAAATAATATTGGAATGTGATTAGAATTTCTCTTTCTTCTAATAGTAAAAAATATGCTTTTGTTAGAACTCATCCTCAATTATAAAATTGAAATGTTGCCTACACATTCTTAAAGTTGGGCTTCTGTTTTAACAAGCGAATGAAGTGTTTGGAGGTTTGGGGACCACCCTCAGTTCCTCATCCTGGGTCACAGACACCCATACCATACTTTTCTAAACAAAATATGTGCTTTAGCATAATGGTAGGTAGCTGTGCATCTCAGTAGCTTCACTGGAAGAAAACACCAACTTAGTATGATGAACAGCAAGGTGGTATGAATGAATGTCAATGTGTAAACAGATGAGTTTCACCCATGTCATATGCTGTGTAATATTTTTGCATACTTTAACTTGATGTTTTCCTTTTATTTTTAGTGTATACTTAGCCCAATTCTGTATACTATTGCATGAAAATCTGCTTTGTAACTTTGAGAGGAGGTTGAAAGTGAAAAGTCAGATGACTTGGTTCCCAGTGATGATTTGGATCTTGTAAGCCCAAGAAGTTAGCAAGATATGACAGATGGAGAGGTAAAGATGAAGACCTTGATTCAGATGAGGAAGACAACAGTAATGTAAATAAACATCTGACTAATCAAATGTTATAAAATGGTCATGTACACCTGAAGGGTCCAGCATTAGAACTAGGCCAGAAAACGTTATTAGGTCCTTCTCAAGGGTGAATGGACAGAAAGCCAAAAATGTGATTCAGTGTCAAATATTGTTTGTGGCACATGATATGCTACAGGATGTTTTGAAATATACTAGTAATGAAATACAAGTGAAACATTCCATATACATCAATAGTAATACCCCAAAATACATTTATCATGACTTCTCATTGTCTGAACTAAAAATCTTCATAGCAGGACTTTATCATTCTAATCCTCAGGACCTAAAGGATTTATGGAACAGTGACAGATGTCTCACTGACACTCCAGAGATTTGCTTCAAAATTGTCTGTGTTTTGATGATAAGAAGACCCACCAAGAAAGAAAAAATCTGACAATTTGCTTGTTATTCATTCACTTTTTTGAAAGCTTTGTTTTGAACTGTCAAACAATTTTTATATATTATCCAACTACATGACAATTGATAAACAACTTACATCATTTCATGGCTGGTGAAACTTTTAGCAATATATGCCAAGTAAAACTTCCAAAAGTGGTATAAAAGTATGCCCTTGTAGATGTGAAGATATTTTACACACTGAATTTAGAAAATTTATGCTGAAATTCAGTCATCAGATCCTTACTTATCAACCAGATGACTTTGTGAACAGACTTGTTGCACTTCTTTCAAAAAGTAACCCAAATGTCACATTAAACGACTGGTCCACTGTTTACCCATTGATGTTACATTTGTTAAAAGACTACAACAGGAGAAGGCCAAAGATTCCTGAAAAATTTTTGCCAGTTCACAGTAGAGAGACATGTCATACAATCTTTGGATTTCAGAAAGACATAAAATGGCCTCCTATATGGCAAAGAAAACATAGTATTGATACTGTCAACCTTACACCCTGATGATAAGATTGATAGTGAAGCTTGGCGTGGTGGTGCACACCTGTAAGCCCAGCACTCCAGAGGCTAAAGCAGAAGGATCTTGTGATTTCAAGGTCAGCCTGTGCCACATAGTGAGCTCAAGAATAGCTGTACTACAAAGCAAGAGCCTGTCTCAAAAATAATCAAAGAAAGAAAGACTAATAGTGAATCCTTATGGGCTGGAGGTTTAGCTCAGTGGCATAAGCGCCTGCCTGGAAAGCATGAGGTTGTGAGTTAGATCCCTGGTACCCATAAATAAATAAAGAAAGAAATAGTGAATCCTCAACACAAATGAAGACAGAAATAGTTATGGTTTATTTGTTCCTAAACATGTGAGGCACGAATAGTTTCATAGTTTACAAAGCAAGTAACAAGCACAAAATAGCATGGAGAAATTTTCTTAGAGGTTTGAGACTGGAACTGATGAATGATCAATTACAACAGAGGAAGAATAGTGTGTGCCCAAAGAATGCCTCACAAGAGCTCTGGAGAAGATGGTGAAACATCCTAAGAAAACAGGAAGACCAGCAAGGTGCTAAGTAGGTCCTAGCAAAGAAGACAGGAAAACAAAAGATATGTGCTATCGGTGTGAGCGATGCTTGTGTAAGGAATATGCTATTCACAAGTGTGAAAACTGCCTGAGGGGTGATAAATGAAGTAAAGATTATTGTTGTGATAGTTTTGTTTGTGTTTTCATTGTAGTTCACATAGGAATTTTTTTCTGCTGTCACATGTTAGATTTAGCAAGCAAACAGTTGATGTAGAAAACGTTGAGGTTTATTCTAAACACTCAATATATATTTGATATTTTATTTTAGTGATTGTGGTGTATTAAAAACTAGTGGTCAACTTAAATACCATTGAAACTAAATTAGCGTGGTAGTAAGTGTAAATGGTCCATCTGGGTACTGTTGCCAGCATAAGACGATGTGGAGAGGAAGAGAGTAGAGTTGTGGGTTCTCCAAAGTGGTGTTGTTTGGAGCGGTTGCATCTCCTGGAGGACCTTGTCATGCTGGCTTCCCTGAAATGAACTCGGCTGCTATTTTGAGGAGCTTGGGACCTTACTGATGAGAATGGCTGTGGTTCACTGTGGGGGGGCTTTGATTCTTACTTTGAGCTCTGGAGGGCAAGATGATATTCTGCTCAATCTCCAGAAGAAGCTTGTCATGCTGGCTTCCTGATATGAACTCGGCTGTTCTCATAGTTGCAGGAGCTCAGGACCTCGTTGTCACTGAGGATGGCTGTGGTACTTTTCAAGAGAGCCCTGGTCCTTATTTTGAGCGTCACTTCTCGGCTCCAGTGCAGAACCTGGAACCTACTACCATAGACCCTTCATCCCACTGGTATTTTTAGCTCCCACTGCTGACCTCTGGGCCTTCTCAATGCAAATCTGTGAAACAGACTTGCATGAGTTATTGTCATGGGCTCTAGTTCTCTAGTTGGACTTGGGGGCACTGTTATGGTCTAGGTCTTCAGCTGGACTCATGCAGGATATTGCCATAGTATCCAGGGCCTCAGCTGGATTCTCTTTTGTGTGTGGACAGATTTCCTGTACTTCTTGTATTTGACTCTGGGTGTCTACCATAAAATACTACTATGAATTATTTGTCCTGTATGTAATTGTTCTCCTTGAAATCCCTAAGTACAACATTGATATTTCATTTTCTTGCTAAGTCGGCATTGTATAATACAACAGGAGATTCCTGACAAAATAGAAGAGAGGTGACAAGTAGAGTGTGAAAAACAGGACAGGGAAGGTAAGCACATGTATTATCGGTGTAAGCAGATCTTGTGTGTGGAACATGCTGGTGTCATGTGTGAAAATTGCCTTAGGTGTGATAATTGAAGCAAAGATTATTTCTGTGCTAGAGTTTTGTTTGTATTTTCACTGCAGTTCACATAGGAATTTATTTCTGCTGTTATTTTTTAGATCTTGTAAGAAGGAAAACAGTTGATACTGAAAATGTTGATGTTTATTCTAAACACTCATTATACCTTAAAAACTGAATATTTTATTTTATTCCTGCTAATGCAGATTGTTTAATATAATAGAACTCATAAAATTAAAATAATTAATAAACAGGAATATTTCTAAAAAATAAATGTGGTTGTTATATACCCACCATAATGTGCCTTTCAAAAACTTTGCTGTGATGACCCTGGGGATATAACTAATGATGATTTTTTTAAAGATTTAAATTTTTTCTACCACTATGTAAAATTTCCTGAATTTATGACAGTTGTAGTTATGGTCAGCCAAGCCAGGGTATTTTGTTTTCCAGCTTTCATGTGTTTTTATAAACTGACAGGGACAAAGACAGTAGGGTTAAAACAACTGTAAAAATTCTGGGGCACATCCGTGGTATGGTCACTGAAATTGAAGGACAACCTGAGAAGATTTCCTGTGTGAAACTTAAAAAGTTTGGCCACAGACTACAAACGTCTGAATCCACAGTACTGAAAGTTGTTTTAAGGATACTGATATATGACTTGTGAAAACTAAATTTTTATGGAAAATGTACAAATAAGAAAACAGAATGCCTACATTTTGTCTCTTTGATTTAATCTTTCTGAGGCCATCTGTGTAAGTTATAATTTACCCAGGATATTTGCATTCCTGGAGTCAAAAAGTTCACTTGATTTGTTCACTTTTTTCTGTTTTGCATTCATTAATATGTACATATACATATATGTGTAACTGTATTTAAGGTATCTACAAAACAAATGCCCAGTTACAGACACCATAGTGAAATATAAGAATGACAATCTTCTTTCAAAGAATTACAGACTCTAAGAGAATGAAAACCTGTTTTGTCACTGCTGAATTAGAGTGAAACAGTAGATGATACCTTAATGTAAGATTTCAGCACATATTTGTTGAATGGATTAAAATAGTCTGAAAAGAGAAAAATGAAAGGAAAGAGGAAGAAAGGAAGGAAGAAAGAGAAAAAAGAAGGAAGAAAGGCTGAAGAAGAAAAATAATTAAACAAAAAGACTCCCAGTCAAACAAACTTAGCAATTAGGTAGTCTATGAAAACCCAGCATATGGTATTCCATTTAATACATGGCAGAGTTAAAAATGATAGTTGAATTGTTTCTCTATTGATAATGTGTTTTCTAAACAATATAGTAAAATAAATAATTCTGTACTAGGTACATAAGATGTATTTAGGCAGGATCAGGCTTTATAAAGGATACTGGAAAAAGATAACTGAATTGCTTGCATACTATAATATTTGCACAATAAATGGTATCTATTTTTGTTAAGTAGTTTACAACTAGAATTCTGAGAATGCTGCATATTAATAAAATTATAGATCCAAATACCTCCTAAGTAGTAACTAGGAAAACGAAAGAAGGATTCATCAAAGTGAATTTTTAAAATAGCACCATAAAACTGCTAAATCATGCAATGCTTTATAGGATATTAGTCTTGGCTCTTATAAATAATCAGCTTATTGAAAATCTTTCAGTGTCATAAAGCACTTATTCTTTAAGATAAACTAAGGCTTCTAAATGCTTCTTTTAAAAATTCAGTTATACTTTGTCACTAGTGTTCTTTGAGGGGTCTTAAAGTTTTTCAGCTTTGATTTCCTAATGGTGTTTTCCTTAAAACTGTTTTCCCGCTTAACAAAAAAAAAAAAAAAAAAAAAAAAAAAGGCAGATTAATCAGCACATATTGAGGAACCTGCTTACGTTCCCAGAAAAAAGATTCACAGCAATACTCAGGCCAAATGCTGACAACACGCTTTCTCACTACCTGGACAGTGCCGCAGAGACTCTGGAAAACTGGCTTTAGAGAGCAGTGATTACCTATGTTAATGATCTGTTTGCTACATTTCATTGCTAGTTCTTTTTGTGTTTTGTTTTTTTGGCAGGGAGTAAATAATGACAAAATATGAACAGGGATATAAGAAATTTTCTTACTATGAGAAACAAGCAATAAAATCGAGTTTGTCAAAATAATGCTTACATAACAGACCATGTTTACATAGTACAGTGTATCTGTTGCATGCAGTGTGGGTAGGGAAACTAGTAGTAACTCACACTGAATTTATTAGTATTTTCTAGTACTCACTAAAGTCTAGATTGGATTAGATTATGGACAGTTACATTTATTTCCAAGTTCTCATGTCACAATTGTAAGATCCTTCGGATTATAATGTGTCCCTGATTTGTTTGTTATCTGATGTTCATAGCTTTACGTGTTGTAGCTGCTACTGAAAAATATTAGTCGATTAGTTAATTAATTTCAGAGTTAACAACACACCACAATTTAGCTAGTATAATCCTTATCAGAAATGTTTTCAGCATTCAGAAGTAATCCATATTTGCTAGAGAACATCCAGAACATTTAGAATAGATTTAAAAAAAATAAAAATTGCCTGTAGCCTGATAACTTTCCTCAACAGAAGTGTGAACTACCAGGGGTTAGGTACATGTTATTCCAGGTTTGGGTGGAGAACTCAGACAAACTCTGTCTTCATAAAATGAATTTTCCAATGGTGGGGGACAAAAACCACAAACAAAACACAAAGCCTGGAAGAAGCTTTTGGGGGGATTTGATGTGCATGCATCTTTTGTGACTGGACCAAAGGAATCAGTGGTTGAGGCTGATGGTGTGTATATAAATGGTCAGGCAGGTCATTGCTAAGCTACTGAAATTTTACTTTACATACAATAGGAAGTAGCTGAAGGCTTTCAGAGAAGCCACTATTATGGCTTTATTGAAAAAAAAAATCAAGGGGCCAGGAATATAGTTCATCGGCACAGCATCCCTGCATGGCAAGTGTTAGGTCATGAATTTGATTCCTAAACTAACAAAATAAAATAAAATAAAATAAAATAAAATAAAATAAAATAAAACAAAACAAAATAAAATAAAATAAAATAAAATAAAACAATAAAATAAAATAAAATAAAATAAAATAAAACAATAAAATAAAATAAAATAAAATAAAATAAAATAAAATAAAGCAAACCTATCAAATTAAAACCAAACTACCTTCACTGCTATCTGGATAATAGGAAAGCAAAACTGAAATAAAAAGACCTGGCAGGAGGTCATTACAATAGTACATCTGTCTAAGAGATGATGATGGCTTAGAGTAGGGGGATAGCAAAGGAGAAGGGGAGACGATGATGTATGCCTTAGTCACTTTCCTCATCAATGTATGGTCACTTAGCCTGGGATTTGCTTGCTTGCTTGTTTGTTTTTTGGTCCATTCAGATGGAAATCATAAATCAGCAAATGTAGCTCAGCTAACAGGCCGCTGTCATCAGGTAATGCTGGATGTCAATGACTGACACAGCCAGCTTCTGACCATTCTGCCAACTGTCACCATCTGATGTCAGCTTGTGCTGACACTGTGGGTCAGTTCCACTAGGTGCTGGGCTCTGTTACTGGTCTTCAACGGCTGCTGGTTTTTAGAGCTCTTTGATGATAAGAGCTCTGAGTGATTATTTCTTTAGAAACCATCTCTGTCCAAAAAAAAGAAAAATCCCATATAGATTTATAGGAGTTTTGGAGTCCACAGTACCTGAGAAATAAATCACAAGCAGATTTACAGGAATGCCAAAGAGACTCTTTATTTTAACAGGACCTGTGTTGCAGTGCAGGTAGCTAACACATAGAATGGAGCCTTCCTAAGACTAAAACCTGAGAAGCAGCTAGGGTGCTGCTTATACAGCTGCTGCAGGCTGTCCTGGTGATGGGCAGGGCTGAACACTTGCTATGGATGTTGAATATGCAGAAAAGGGGCCTAGACTCCTCCTTCCTCATCTTAGCCATGCCAAGGTGCAACAAGAGTGCTTGAAATGGTGGGAGTTGGGAGGGCATTATACTCACTGTCTACTGAACTCATGTTGGAGCACAGAAAGGCTGCTTGATAGCTGGGGAGGACCCGCTACGTAGCCTGGCAGAACAATGAAGCAAGTTGTCCCAGTCCGTTGGAGGGAGAAGTGAGAGGCAGCAAAGAGAGGCAAGAGGCCAAGCTACCTCCTCCCTCCAGGCAGAGCAGAAAAGAGAGAAACAGAGAAGGAAGCGGGGGGGGGGGGGCTCTGCTTTGTCTCAAATAGGACAAAGTATCTGACACAATTTAAAGGAGGAAATGTTTACGTTGACTCAAAATTTGTTGACGTTTCAGTCTATAGTTGACGGGCTCCAAGACAGGACAGCATGGCAGAGAGGCATGGTGGAAGAGAACTGCTCACAACATGGCAGACAGGAAACAGAGAAAAGTCAAGGAGCGAGCTGTGGAAGGAGACAGGCCCTTCCCAGCTGTCCCACAGTGCCTTGTCTCTTCTGACCAGATCCTACCTTCTAACAGCAAGGCAGTTATAAGCTCCTGTCATCCAATCCCCTTCCCCAAGGCTCTTGGGAGACATCAGATATGGGCTGTAACAATGTATTTCAGACATAGCACTGAGGGTACTTGCTGATGTACTGGATTTGGAAAAGAAAGATCACCAACCTTGGGGTTGTTACTCACATCTATAGACAGAGAACAGATTGTTGGCTGAGACAAAAGAGGCTGAAGAAGAGAATTGGCAGGTACCCCTGCTTGCTATACAGCACTATCTCCCTTCCTTTCGTGGGAACATGACTTAGATTCCATTAAAAACAGCTCAAATCCATTTTGCCTTCTCTTTGCAGCTGTGTATGGGGCCACCGACTTGGTTATGGCCAATGAGACACAGTTGGAAGTATTAGTGAGATTTTTTGGAAAGCTATTTGAGACTTACTGATGTGTCCATTTTTGTATTAAAGCTAAGTATGCATTATCCTTTTATATAGTCCTGTTTTATTTTTAGGTACACACTTAGCAAAATGCACAAATATGTTAATCTGGAAGCATATCTGGGGATGATAAAAAAGATTGCTCATAAAATTCCAAATTAGAATGGATACTTTTTTCTGTATGTCCATACAGCTAACAATTTAAAACAATGAAAACTGCTGTGCACGAATGAATGTTGTAAGTATGCTGTTCAACAAAAGCAAGATTCAAAAGAATGCAGACCATATTTCCATTTACTAAAAAAGTCCAATAACGGATGGCATCAGAAGTCACATAGTAGCAACCTTCAGGAAGAAGGCAAGGACAATTACTGAAAGAAACTTAAAGAAGGTGTTTGGGGTACAGTTGTTTATCTATATTTCAATGAAAGTGCTGCTTATAGGGGTGGCTGTATTCATTGCTGCATTCCTAGCACTTAGCAGAGTGTCAGATATAATAGGCTTTTGTCAGAGACTTGTTGAATGAACTTTGCTGAGATTAAATTGAGAGGAAGAAGTCTTCTCAGGAGAACATGGATGCTGTATTATTGCAGCTCTCTATAGTAATCTTTAATTCTACTGAAACCAAAAATTAAATGCAGGTCAATTGCACATCCTGTATCTTCTTTTTACAAAGAAATGTTTTTCAACTATAATAATTTTCCAAATTTTTAGTATTTAAAGTTAGTTAATTCCTGAGTTCTGGAAATTTTAAAAATTCAGATTATTTCTTCCTTGATGATTCTAGATTAATTAAATAGTGGGCATGAAAACACATCCACTTGTTCCATAACTTGGTGTTCTGTGGTAATATCCAAGATGGAAAATAATTTTCTTTGCATTTTAGAAGTGCAGACTTAAGGTTATGTCTGAAAGTTTTACAAGGTGCCAAGAGAGAAAAACAGGAAAGCTTAAAAATGTCCCTGAAATAACAAGGCTTCCAACTCCACAGTAATAGACTCTAAAGAAATAATTGGAATGTTTAGGAATTGTCACAAAGTGACAAATGAGAGTTAAAATATTTCCTTCTCCTAAATGCTTTCTGAAAAACAAACAAACAGTAAAGATAAACACTTCCTCGAGAATAATTAAGCCATAAAAATTCGGAACATTTCAAATTTATGGGATATTAAAATCAAGATATATCACACACGGACAAAAGTTTTCTAATAGTCTTTTGTCTACACAGTAAAAGAAGGGGGTGGATTTCCAAGGGAAAAGAAAAAAAACCCCCAAATTCCAAGTTTTTACTTATATATTCTCCTTTCCTATAATCAAATTCAGGTTTTCTTCTTGGAGAGAAGGAATGGATTATCATTGGTATGATAAATTTGAACAAAAGAAATCATCTGAACTTTCTATTATTCTTTGAAATAGATTATTTTAATAGTACTTTACCAACAGTCACACATCACACAAAGGCTATCAATAAATAGTTATATGTAAGAAAACCAAAAATATTTCATTGTTTCACCCAAAGAAGGAGCCTGTATTCAGGGGGACTCAAAGAGTTTAAGTGATTTATTTCAATAAGACCCATTAAACTGATCAAGAAATAATCCAAAACATCAGCCTTACTATGAACATCTCTATTGCTATCTACTAGTGTTATTATTACCGGGATGGAGGGCACATTGTGTAGAGGGGTAATAAGACCTCAACATTCAGAATACAATTTCTAGAACCAGACTGAACTTGAATCTCACTTGTACTACTTGCAAACTATGATTTTGGACAAGGTGTTCAACTACTAGGGGTCTTAAAGTCATTATCAGTGAAATGGGAATAATAACATACCTTCTGATAGAACTACAGAGACTTATGAGGTACAAATGTACAAAATGCTTAGTTTCTATCACCCATGAGGTTCTAATAAATACTAATTGCCTTCACTGTTGCTTGTATTAGTACTATTATAAAACTAGGAAGTAGAAAATATCAAAGATATATTTCCTAGTAATCAGAACATAGGGCTTCTCTGGGAGTTGAGTGTGGAAACTTCAGTGTCCAGACAGGCCCTCTTCAGCACTGCTCAGCCTTTGTAGTGCCCTACTAGTGCTGGGACAAAACCAGCTGCTGGTGCTTGGTAGGAAAAGGCAGGGGATGCCCCACGAGCTGCTGAACAGAGATGGAAACACTGTGCGCAGGAGATGCAGGAGACGTAAGGCCTTGAGGCCCAGCACCGTGAGACATCTGGAGGACAACGGGCCATGGGACAGAGCCCAGATGCAGTGAATAGGGTTTAAGCTCCAACTTGTGTGTTTGCTTGAATTTCTGGCTCAACTTTGGCTGGAGACTTGGAAGGTTCAGGACTTAATGGTAGAGAAAGAAACAAAAAACAACAGAAAAAACCTCATCAAGGAAGAAAGTGCAAGTGTCTAGACTTAATGAGGTTTGACTTTCACTGAAACTAGTGACAAATAGAGGAAATTTGGGCAATTTATTTTCAAGCATCTGGGATACAGCCCTCTCCTTGGTTATATATTTCTGAAATATTTAGAACCAGCTAGAGAGTAAAGGGCAAGTATGGGGTGGAAAGCCTGGCTTGAGCCAGGCATCTGTCAAAGGTTTCCCTTTTGGCTCAAAATGTCAGTTTATTTATTTATTTATTTTTACATATTTAAAAGAAAACAATTTTTTAAAGGTGCAGGTTAAAATAAATGAGCTTATTGCATCAACAGTGAACTCTTCTTTGACAGTGATCTCTTGCTGTCCTGCTCTTCACACCCATACGTGTTTAGGTCAGTTGATTTCACCACTGTCTTTCTGGTTTGCATCTCCTTTTATAGAAAGGGAAAGAGAAGAGAAGGACACTAGGTGTCTGGTCTCTACCATTAAGGACACCACTCCTATCCTGGGGCCACATGCTCATGACCTTATCTGAACCTAACTGCCTCCAAATATTATCGCATTGCAGGTTAAGGCTTTGACACAGACATTTGGAGGAAACAGACATCTAGTGTTTCATATGTATGTACGTACTCATCCATATTTGTTTTGTTTTCACTAGGTAGGGTATAAAGGAAAGCATGGGGTAAAAATATGTCTTTTTCCTTAAACTGTAAATTAACTCAAATTTTCTAAGCCTCTCCCTCTCATTTGCCTTGACACAGTGTATTTTGCATGAGTCAGTTGTGATGGAACAATCAAAAACTTGACCAGACAGTTGCCAAATAGCCTCAGCAAAAAACAAGTGCTGGCTAGTGAGCACTTGTGAATGCACACTAGCACAAATCCCTCTCCATCAAATCACTAAGGCTACATTTCTTAAAATCTATAGCATGGTGTATGTTTGCATCAGGCATACAAGAAAGCAGTAGCAATGAAAACCCACAGTGTATTATACTTAGGCACCGTTCTATCATTGTGGACACAAAGATATAAAAAGGCCCTATCTCTCTAGGTACACACAGATGCAGGGAAAATATGAGGGAACAAGGAACATGTTCTTCCTGCTTTGTGAGCTTGTGAATTAGGGGCATTTGCTTAATGCCTCTGGATGAATCTCAGTTTCATACATCAGGTTCAGTGGATACATCTTTGAGGTTTTTTCCTTCCTTCATTCTTTTTTTTTTATTAATACATATACACAGTACAAAATGTTCACATTCCTTGTATGGAGTTGGTATATAACACTTCCCGATTCTATTTTTCATCACCTTTCCTTTCTGTTCCTTCCCTTTCCTCCATCTTTTGATGTTCCCCTTTCAATTTGATTTTTGTAGGGTTGTTTTTTTTTTTTTGTACTGGGGGTTGAACTCATGACCTTGCACTTGCCAGGCAGACACTTTCCCCTTTCAATTTGAGAAAAACCCATTTCCTTATTTCCTGTTGTCTATTTTTACTTTCCTATCCTTAACATTCTTGAACTCAAGTAGACTACATGTTGAAAAACTTATTAGCTAATAATGTCAAGACACAAAGGAAGTTAAGTGTGTACTGAGGGTTATCACTACTAGGAGAGTGCAGAGGAGAACATTTTCTCCAGACCGAGGAGTTCCTGAGAAGTTTCTAGAGAAGTGATGACTTCAGCTGGACAGTCAGAAGGATAAGCAGTTAGATGAGTAACGGGATTTTCATCTGTAGATATGTGGTGGGATTGTGAGTGATAAAGGCTGGATGTAATGATGTGAAAACACAGTTTTGTTGAGAGTGAGAAAACATAAAATAAACTTGAAAAATATACTACAGTTGGGCTACGATCCATTGATTCTTGATTATTCTGAGAGAAGTTTTAGACAAACTAAGAAACACACCATGCTTTTGCTGGATGGACTCCTGGTAATGGTATTAATTGATTTTTTGCAATATTCAAATTGGATTATGCATTTATTAGAATATGAAACTAAAAATATCACCCTTTATAAACATTTTCTATTTTTAAGTGTTTTTTATACTGAATAAACACTACCTTTCCCTTTATAAACATTTTCTATTTTTAAGTTTTTTTTATACTGAATAAACACTACCTTTGTATCACTGAACATTTTAAAGTAATAGATAATGTTAAATAACAAATGAAAAGTAATAAATAATAATTGCAAAATATAAAATTGATCTGTGTGTCAACAAATTTCATCTGACATCTACTGTGCCCCAGGTTCTATGGAAACCTCTGGAACAGATACAAAGAAAAAGTGTTTTCTGAAAAGAAAAATAACCACTAGCCTTGGGTCTAAGAATAATTCAGTCAATAATATTAAGTTAATAACAGATCTTTCTAATAACTAAAGAGTACTGCAAATTATACGTATTCTATCCAAAAAATACTTTTACTTCAATTTTATTAACACTG
Source organism: Dolichotis patagonum (assembly GCA_004027295.1). Classification (NCBI taxonomy): domain Eukaryota; kingdom Metazoa; phylum Chordata; class Mammalia; order Rodentia; family Caviidae; genus Dolichotis; species Dolichotis patagonum. Next base: position 7,206 of record PVJX010002972.1, on the reverse strand, counting down.
AATCAGTCCTGATATAGAACTATCAATTTCACTCAATACATTTTATACTATAAATATAGAATATTTATATTTCTTCTTAGCTTGCAGAGGTGAGAAAATTTATCATGCTACTATTTCAAATATTCACTTATTAGAAGGAAGAAACCCTTCAGAATCTTATAAATGTCTATGAATTCCCTTTCATGATCTGCAAAATAAAAAGCTGGTGATAGAATTTGGACACTACTTCCCATGTGAAAATTTTATCATCCCGTGAACTTTATAGGATATACCATCAATCCCATCAATTTTTAGAGTGCTTTTATTTTCCTTATAAAAACAAAAAGTTTTGCAGCAGTCACACATAAAGCTTAGGTGTAGTTCCTTCTCAGGAAATAATGTTTTACCAAGGGTACACCCTCGATGGAGGCTTTCCACTTGCTTTCTATATTTTTTCCTTCCTACTTCTCGAAGTTTTGCTTCTGTAATTAATTTCTCTGAAGCTAGAAATGACACTAAATTTAATATTTTAACCAAAGTGTTCAATGGGATCATTAATGATGGTGGTTCCTTGTGGAAGTGGGGATGGAATAGAAGGCTGGAGATATAGTTGTTATCGGTCAGAGACAGGAGAGAGACTTGTTACTATGTCTTTTAATGCTTTCTGATATTAGAAGCATATAATTGCAGCTGCTTGCCAAAGTATCAAATAAATACCTTCCAACTACAGCTATCAGCACACCACCACCACCATCACCACCACCACAGCAACAAAGCCAAATACTTAATGAGAGCAATATTACTGGAAAAGAAGAGAATTTGTTTCTTAACACATCAAGGAGTATTAGTTCAAGAGCTGTAGTATGTAGTAAGAGTTGCTGGTTTTGTATTTGTAAATCAAATGGGATATTTCAGTTTTGGACTTCACTCATACAACATTTAACTTATAGCATTTTGAAAAGTTCTTTTTATCATGTTTTAAAATATTTACATATTTGGCACACTTACATCAATAACAATCTTTCCCATCCTCAAAAGCTCAGACCTTATTACTGTCAATTCGTATTTACAGGAAGAACAACTCAATTCCCTACAGATAGAAGGGAGGTGATAAAGTGTACTATATCAGTCAAGTATGATTTTGCATGTGAGAGTTGAAGAAAATCAACATGTCTCGAGTGTTTCCTACTAAAAGAAAAGCTCTCTTGCAATATTTTCTGAAACAAAAGAAAAAATTTTCCTAATTTTATTACACACCCTTTTTCCTGTAAAGAAAACATTTTAAGAACTTTTGCCCTTCTCGAGGTCCAGAATAGTGGATAAAAGTGCTCGGTTGGGTTCTGTGGCAGCTACAGCACCTTCCACGTCCAGAAAGTCTTCCATTCCAGACTTCAAAGACATCCCACTTATAGTACCGTGGTGCTGTCTTTATTGTATGAGTAGAAATGCAGAGGTTGAAGATGGTCAGGGACTTACTTACAATTACAGAGTCAGTAAGGAGATAAATCTCAGAGTGGACCTTCTTCAGGTCTTTGCAGAAGACATCTGACCACAGGGTGCGGAGTAGTGTATGCAAATATGCAAGTGTGTATGTCTACAAATGTTTAATCAGTCATGTAGTTATTTGAAAGTCTTTCTCCTATAGAATAAGTGCTTATCTATATCTCAGTTTTAGGACATGAGCCCTCAGCAGATGATTAAGTCATGAGAGTAGAGCTTTTTATGCATAGGTCCAGAGGGTTAGACTCATTCCTTCTACCACATCAGAGTCCAGCAAGATGACAGCCATCTTCGAAACAGGAAGCAGACAATTATCAAACACCAAATCTGCTAGCATTCTTGATCTTGAACTTTTCAATTTCCAAAACTGTGAGAAATAAAGTTCTGTTTTTTTAACATTATTTTTTTTCAGATCTTCTTTATCAGTTCATGTTTGCAGAATATAATGTTTACATTCCTTATATGAAGCTGGTATAAGTATAGAACCTATCTTAATTCCTTACATTCCCTCTAACCTTCTTCCATTCATCTCTTGATAGCTTTCCTTTTTTAAAAAACATGTTTTGCAGTGTACAATGTTTCTTTTCTTGCATGGAATTTTTTAAATCATGGAGTCTAGGGTGGATTAACATACTTTCCTATTCAAATACTCATCATCTCAGAATTCATTTCCAAGATGAATCTGGTGGCTGGGATGCATTTTTCCTTACATTTTTCTTTAGCCGTCACAGAAACAGTGCTTGCAGACTATGAGTTTTCCAGCAGCCTAAGAAAATGTTGTAACATGGGAAAAAGAAATTTGCTACTGTTTGGATAAGTGTCTTGCAAACATATATTCAAGTCTTAGTGCTCAGCCTGTACTGCCACTGGAAGGTGGGGAAAACTTTAAGAGGTCTATTTGCCTAGCGAGAGGAAGTTAGACCACTGGGAGTGTGCCCTTGAAGGACATGCTGGGACTCCAGCTCCTTTCTGCCCCTCTCTTTCACTTCCCACCTGTCACGTGCTGAGCATATCCTCTGCCATGTGCTACTGCCATGACATGCTTCCTTCCCACAAGCTCAAAAGCAATGGGACAAACAACCATGGGCGGAGACCTTCAAAAAGGTAAAGTCACAATAAAATCTTACCTGTCTTTAAGTGGATTATTTCATGTATTTTGTCACAGTGCTGGAAAACTAACAAACTAACAAACACAATATTGCATTAAATATATGGAAAAAATCAGAAAATTGAGCTGGCAAACATTTGACTATCAAATGTAGCACTAGAGTATCTTGTTAAATGCAACTCAACTATTAGGATATTCATGAATTATAAAGTATACTTTAGTGTCAGTTCAGGGTACATTTTAAACAAATTTGGTGTGGCACTAGGTAAAGTGTCCTGGTGTATCTGAAAGACCTAACAGAGTCCACCTTCCCTTCCATCCTACATAGAGACAACTGTTCCTCTGTCAAAAGTCAGTTCAAGTGGCAGTGATGCTACAAGGCTGATTACTGTTCTTCATCTCTACTTCCTCTAAAGAGTTAAGCACTTTGCTCTGTATGCCAATAGTAATTCATTCACATTACTTTTGCAGCAATGTATTGCAATATATTTTGTTTATTGGTTGATTTCTTAGAATGTTTTAACACACTGACTGGATTAATTGCTTATCAAAGAGCAGGGACCGGGTGTTACCTGTAGTTCCCATAGTGAGACCAAGTCAGGTAAGATAGTAGGTATCTCACAAATGCTTATTGAACTAAATTTACATTAAATATGTCAGATGCCAGAGCACCTGAAATCCCACCAGTACAATTACACTTCTAGGGTCAGTCTATGTTTACTGTAAAATGCACATGAATCTTGAGAATTACATAGCAGTGTTTGAAGAATGTGTAAACACAGGATATTAGAAGCACATTGAATAATTTTTTTTTCAGGAGATAGGTAACCTGAAACTTCCTAAAGGGCTTCTCATCTCTGTTCTTTTTCTCTTTTTTTCTTGATAAGCACATTTTTTCTCTTTCTAAAGTTTTTTTTAAAACTAAGAATCTGAATGATGTTTACTTAAAAAGTATGCAAAGAATTAAGATATTTTCATATGAGCCATTTCATAATTTACAAAAATTCTAAGATATGTGTTTCCTCTTTCAGTGCATGGGAAAATAAGAAAACACAGCATGCTTATGTTCATGTTACTATTTTTACACTTACTCATTCTTGATTAATTATGACTCTGTGCTGCAGATGTCCGGCATAAGCTGGATCATTTAACATGTAATTATACCTTTTAGATGAACCTAAGATCTGTGGCTGATATTTCCATGGACTGCCACAATTAGTGCCTGAATAGAATTAAGTTCCCATCATCTGGTGTCATGAGATATTATCTCATGGATGATGAGATAAATGGAAGCTACTTCCAGGAGAAAGTGTTCTTATAAAATGAAAAGTGGTACTTTTTTTAATGTGTTGAGGTTCCTAAAAGGAATGAAATTGCCAAATGATACTAATAATACATATAAAAATCAGTTCTAATGTATAGATGTTGAAACTATTTACACAATAAATAATATTGAAAATAAATAATATTGTCATGAAGGTAATAAATTTTCAAAAAATATATTATGGCCTTGGTAACAAAATATTATTCATAGGCTTCAACTTTCCTCATGCAAAAAGTCATCTTTTAGACCCAAGAAAAATTATTAGGAGTTTTTCAGGTATAAAAGAGAAAGAAAAATCTATAACTTTTGCTTCATTTAAAAGTTCATTTTTCATATTGGGATTAACACTAATAAAATGCGTTAGCTTTTCTCTAGAGGCACTATTATCAGGAAAGCACTGAACACATATGGCCTGAATTTTCAGACAACTGTAACCCTCTTATCATATGAGTGGTTTAATGTGATAACAGCATTAGAATTTCAAACATTTTTAAAAAGAAGCAATATGAACTGTATTTTCAAATTATTTCATTGAACTGTGTATGCAACACTTCATTTTGGTTGTACATTTTGTTTGCTTTCCTTCACTTGGTGATATTTTCCTAACAGAACTGATAAACTACCAAAGTAGTGCATTAGAGCTGACTTTTGAGTGCAGTAATTCCAGAGCTATTTTCCTGAGTTCTGGGACATCCAGATGATTGTTGAGCCGGCTAAGTGGCAGAGTTGTAAGTTACACATCAGAAACCAGACTTGCAAGATTGTTTCCATTGCTACAGACTGTGATTGACCTTGAGTGGGCAGGCAGTACAGTATGAGAAGGGACAGATGTCACCTGCTTCAAAAGATACTTTGAGAATTTGACAAGAAGACACATTAGTTGGTGCTTTGAAAAGTGCAAAACAGTAAAATCTCAAACTCTTTTTAGATTCAGATTTTCTTTTGCTCTGCTACTTTAAACCATCAGATTTAATTTACAGTATGATGTTTCTAATCTACAAGATTATACCTTGAAGCACTTCTTTTGGACTTAGTTTCAAATACGTTATGAAAATTGATACCCTGAATTTAGGGAGCCAAGAGCCTACAGGGGAGTTAGGACCATGTGAGGTGAGTCCCACTACCCCCAGGTGGGCTCAGGGAGAGCTGGCAACCTGTGCTCTGGGCCATTGAGTTTCTGGCTAGCAACCAGGCACAATGGACCGAGTCCCGGAAGTTCCACCACCTAAGTGCACCACGCCCAGTGGCCTTCTTTCAGTTCAGGAGGCAAAGACCATGCAAGGGGACTGACAGCCTGGTGTTGGCTGGCCTGGGGAGAGCTTAAGGCCAACACTCCCAGCGGTTGAGTTCATATCGACCACCTAGGACATGGGACTGCGGCCCGAGGTTCCGAGGGCCCCAGTTCACCACACCCAGCTTTTGCCTTTCGATTTAGGTAGCCAAGAGCCTGTGGGGGAGCCAGCACTGCTCCAGGAGCTGAGGGTGCAGGAGGTAATTCACCACACACCCAGAGGAAGCTTTGGAACACTGCTCAAAGCAAGGAAATACAGAAAAATGACAAAAGGAAAGACCAAAAGGCAGGCTCAAATCTCCAGCGCATCCCAAGAAAGCCTAGGAGCCACATACATAGAAGAAAAAAGAAGCCATACACCTGAAATGACTGAAATGATATCTACTGAAATAAAGAGGCAACTAGGGGAAGCTACGGAGAAATTCAAATTAGAAATACTGCCCAGGTAAAAGAAGACATGATAAAAGTAGTGAAAGAAATAGTGAACACATCTACTGAAGACACAGCTAAAAAATTAGAGGAACAAAGAAACAGATAGAATCCCTGAATGAACACTATAAGAAACAAACAAAATACATAAACAAGATTAAAAGAGATATACAAGAAATCAAAGATTCTATTGAAAACTGCCAAAATTGCCTCAACGAAAGTGAAGACAGAATTTCAGACCTCAAAGATAAGATTGAAGCCAGTGAACAGGAAAGGAAAGATCTTTTGAAAATAACAAAGAATCAGGAAATAACAATTCAACAGCTGAAAGATGATGCAAAAAAAAATAACATAAGATTAGCAGGGATAAATGAAAAAGACGGGGACAGCCCAAATGATATAAAGAGGATATTTACAGAAGTAATAGCTGAAAACTTCCCAAACATGAGAATGACATTTGGAAACTGACACTTGGATAAGTGAAGCATATAGAACTCCAAACAGCCATAACCAAAATAAAGCCACACCCAGACACATAATAATCACCATCCCAGAAATCCACCATAAGAACAGAATACTAAAAGCTGTTAGAGAGAAAAGACAGATCACCTATAAAGGCAAACCTATCAGAATCACAGCAGACTTCTCAACACAAACAATGAAGTCAAGAAGAGGATGGAGTGAAGTATTCCAGGTCCTAAAGGAAAACCAATTCCAACCCAGACTGACATACCCTGCAAAACCGTCCTTCAAAATGGATGGAGAAATCAGATACTTCCATGACAAAGAACAGCTGAGGAACTTCATGACCACCAAACCAACCCTACAAAGAATACTGAAAAACATTCTAGATACACACGGGAGAAAACCACCAAGCAAGGCAGACAATTAAACAGAATGGAAAGGTAAAGATACAGCAGCAGAAAGATAACATGTCAACAATAAACCAATATATAACAGTTATAACCATTAATGTAAATAGCCTCAATTCACCAATCAAAAGAAACAGACTGGCAGAATGGATCAAGAAACAACATCCAACCATATGCTGTCTACAAGAAACCCATCTTACCCAAAAGGAAACCCATAGACTGAAAGTCAAAGGATGGAAAACAATACTTCACACAACAGGAAACCAAAAAAAAGTGGGAGTAGCCTTTCTGTTTGTAGACAATGTTAATTTCAAACCAAGAATGATCCAAAGAGATAAAGAAGGTCACTACATACTAGCTAGGGGAAAACTTCAAGAGGAAGAGATAACAATCTTAAATATGCATGCACCAAATTCCAGAGTACCCAGCTATACAAAGCAAATATTAACAGAAATGAAAAGTCAAATAAGCAATAACACAATTATAACAGGAGACTTTAATACACCATTGACACAAAGGGACAGATCAACTAGACAGAAAATCAGCAAAGAAATAACAGAACTGAATCACACCTGTGAACAAATGGACTTAATAGACATATATAGAATGTTCCATCTAACAACATCAAAATATACCTTCTTCTCAGCAGTACATGGGACATTCTCTAAAATAGACCATATACTAGCCCACAGAACATATTTAA